>DWBA01000905.1:0-11709 GCA_018236825.1 Apodemia zela
AGTACAGCCACAAATAGCTCGCTCCGTCATCTCTTTTATCGTTTCAAAACAAGTTGTAATTCAATAAAATTACAAATTGTAGATTAATTCTATTTAAAACTTCAATATTTTTATATACTTACCCATGATATGATATCCCTTCATTTTTTTACTGTTTTGTCCTAATTTTTGCACTTTCGGAACACACAGGAAGGCATTTTAACTGTTTTTAGTAGTATTCGACACGCGCGCTCTTAATGACAGGTCACAGCTCGACTGACTGCAATGGTCACAAGTAGGACCAATTCACGGCACGCGTTTGCTGCATGGTTGGCGTATCTTCTTGTAATATATCAATGTTTTTTCATACAAACATTCATCTCCTACTTGAAAATATAGCCTGTGTTTGACCCCGAACCTAATCCATACCAAATTTCATTAAAATCGGTTAATTGCTTTAGGTATGACATAACAGACAAATTGACAGATAGACAGACAGACCGAATTTCACATTTATAATGTTTGTATGGATTAAAATTAATATTAGAGTGTTGTCAGAATGGATATAAAAGAGGATTATAGTTTTAGGATATTGTACGTATGAGGGTAGTAGACAAAATTTACCGCACCATTAATCAAGTGGTTAGCAAACCTTATTAGGCAATTATTCTCGTTTGGGTTCAAAAAGTACTGTTATAGTAAGTAGCCCCGTCTAAAACGTGGAATATTGTAATAAAAGATCCCCGAAGAGGTAGGCAGAGGTACAACTAGTGCACCCACGATTAGCCGAGGATACTCGGTGATAGATGGCAAGCCTATCGCCTACCGGACACTTTTCCAATCCCGGGCAATTTTGATTTTATCAGAAAGCTGAAAAAACACTTTTTTTTAAATTTCCCGACCAGGGAATTGAACCCAGGACCTCGTGTGGTCAATTCCGACACCGGACCACTAGACCACAAAGGCGAAATGCAATTCGCAAATAAACAGGACATCGGTATTTTGTTTATTGTTCTGCATTATACGAAAGCCACGTTGGCTACTATATTTTCTGTTACAGAGAGAAAAAGGGAGACCTACTTACAAGAATATTGAAAGAAACTCCCAACTTTTTTTTGGTTTTCCAGAAAATGGCACTCGATTCCTTTAAATAAGGATTGTAAAGGTAGATTTATGTAAAACTGTGACTCAATTAACTTTTTCCACTTCTACAACTTTATCAATATAATTTTAATTACAAAAATACTTGTACTGGTTTCACTACGTGTATATATTATCATATATTTACAGTCTACCGGTTTCGCGCATTAATGCATCATCAGCCAGATTAGGATAAGCAGCATGTGATAATGTCGAAATCGATAAAAGAGGTTTGACCAGTAAGAAGAATTAAAATGTTGTTTATTCGCCGCGACGCGCGATTCTTATTGGTCAAACTCAAACCAAATCGGTTTTATCGATCTCGACTTTATCTCACGCTGCTTATCCTAAGCCGGCTGGACTATTAGCTAAATCCATTTACTAAACCAATTTATCAACATAATAAAAAAAATCAAAACGTTTTGTAACCCTGATCTATGAATATTTTAACACATTTTCAATTTATGAATACGAGTATTTCTGATATACATAGTGCGTTATTACTCTAAGCATATAGAATAATTTGCTAGTGTAGTTTAAGGATCAGGCATCTCTGGAGCAACATAAAATGATACTCATAGTTACATATAAACCTACTAACCATTATAGCGTCAATGATATGCGTCAATGCTTGTCATTGTCGTGTTGCGGTTTTGGAGGGTAGGGTAGCCGGTAGACTTATGCATGTGGTATTGCCACCTCGCCACACGGACAAAGCGAAACTGGTTGGATAATAATATATGTATTGATTTATTGTGAAACAGTACATGTGTGGTAATATAAAATATTGCTCTTCATATTTATTTCTTGTAAACGAGTAAAACTTGAGAAAAATAAATTCCTTTCTCTTTATACAATATATTTGAGAAGCAATAACCGAAACACATTCGTATTCAGTTCAGTGAAAATATTTTTGGATAAAATAACATATTTCTGTGCCAGTATATAATTAACAAGGAAAGGTAAACGACTCTGACACGAGCGAACAATTTCCCTCTTCACAAAACGTTCTCGACCTACGAGTCCTTTTATTGAGTAAAAGGCATTGGAAAAATCCTGTATACGCACAGGTAGCACAATTTCCTTTGATAATTATAGGTAACGAATATTTTTATAGGTAAAAGCTTCTTACGATAACTTCTTATTCAACTGAAGAAAATATATTAATTACAATAACAGATCTACTTTTTTAACCCGTGTTGGTTCGGGCACTTTTGAAGAATAGACCAACTGCCGTTCTGCCAGGCAGGTCGACAGGCCGATTGGCTATACGTGTCACTACCATTGTGACTACTAGGTGGTAGAGTTCCGCAAAGGCTCGCTCGGTTATTTGGTACCACCGCCTTATCGGATAAGTATTTGAAGGTGTTCATAGAAAAACTAATTGGAAACCACTGATCTAAATTATACAGTGGATGCGTTAGATTTAATTCCACGTCTAGTTTCTACCTACAAGGGACACTGGCTGATGTAATTAACTGTGATTCAAGCCACAGGAAGCGCCCGACGAGGGTTAAATATTTGCGGGGACCACCCAACCGTTCAACCATTTTCTGTTAGTAATTACGTACAAAACAATGAAAATTGCAATAATATACGCAAATCATCAAATCTTTACACAGTATATAAAAAGTCACATCCGTTGTATATTCGCTTCGATCTTTTAATGACGGTACTTGCTTAATAATTATTGTTTATCTACTCGTACCTGCAGGGCTATGGCTACGTAATTTTACTGTTATTTTTTTTTAATGTTTATATATCATTTGATAGCAAACAAGTAGATGGCTCTCCTGATGGAAACAGAAACCATCGCCTATAAACACCAAAGATGTTAATGTTGCGTTGCTATCTGTGTGACGGGATGGTAATACCACATGCATAAGTCTACCGGCTATCTTTCCCTCCAAACCGCAACACGACAATGACAAGCATTGACGCTATTGCATCAGGAATAGGCAAGGCGGTGGTACCAAACCCGGGCGAGACTTTGCAGAACTCTACCGCCTAGTTATAATGTAAACTCAAGTTATAAATGGCAAATACGTTCGTGAACAAACGGTAAATATAGATTATGTGAGTATTTATAGATATTGACTGGTCGAGATCAGAAACGACCCTATTATAAGCCGATACTATGCAAGCTCTAATTAATGGTCGTTGCGGCATAGTCACTAATTAAGTAACATCGTATATATTACCAATATGCAGCATGTAACTATTTCAGGATACGGTGTGGCCTAAAATTGACTACAAAGAAAAATGTCATTGTGAAACATTTGAAAAAAAAATAAACATCCTTTTTAACTTCCCGCTAAGTTAGTACGTTAGACTATAAGGAAGTTACCGATTTTAAACCGATTTTCAAAAATCGAGTTGTCACCATATCTACACGTTTTGAGGTCCTTTTCCGACAATTTTCACGATGACGTCACTACGTCTGTATGTATGAGTGTGTACATCATACATACGAGGGTGTATAAGTGTATCTAAACATCTCATAACTTTTGAACTTTTTTTTTCGGAACAATATATTTTTTAAATAACTTCCAGATTAATCATCGTGGCACAGGATTTTTATATATAAAGTTAGGTAACTTGGTAGAAGTTATAAAGTCGTATTTTCAGTTAGTATTATATTTAGTTACAGAAAAATAGCACATCCTACAATTGATTATTTTGTTTCCTTTAAATTGGTCCTAATAGCGCTCACAACAAACTATAATTTCAAAATTACTTTCCTTATTTCATAGAGATTAGACGTTATTCACTGAATTATAAATCCAAATTCAGTGATCTTAATTAATTGGATTTCGAAGCAACCGTTTGCCTTATCGTATCACGTTTAAATCTTCGATGTCTCATAATCTGTTGCCAATAATATCTACGAGTATCATAATAATATAAAATGTATTTTTTTTACATCATAGGATAACAAACAAGCAGAAGGCTCTCCTGAGGACAAGAGAAACCATCGCCTTTAGACGTGACAGGAATAGGTAAGGCAGTTGTACCAAATACATGGATAAGTCGTTGCGGAACTCTACCACCTAGTATATTTACGATGGTAGTGGCAAGTTGTGTTTGGTCATGGAATGACTCGGCGGCATTTAGAAATAGACGGATCTACTTACGTAGTCCTATGTAGTCCTGCGTCATACGCTTAAAAACAAAAATTAAGCTTTCATTTTGTTTGTTTCACTATCAGCGGTAAAGTTTTGCAACATATTGTCCGGATTTAGTGTTACCGTCTGAGCTATTCTTGCCGCAATTTGTGGAAACTTATAATTAGCTATTTTTATATTAATATATAAGTTTTATATCTGTAAAATTAGCTGTAAGTTTTCCTTTAAAATAAAATAAAAATAATGTCCGTGTTTGTGACTGCTGTTTCCCGGTTTAAGCAATTAGGTAGGCCGTAAACTTATATGTGTAGCATTACAGACCTATAGATACGCATCATTATCATTTTTTATCTTTTTTATATCTTACTATCTGCTTACGGTCAAGTAACTGATATAATCCATTGAGATAAAATATACAATGACAACTTTCATAAAAAATAAACTAAACGTGGTCGGAGGTTATATCTTTTTTTTTTATATCATAAGATAGCAAACAGGCAGATGGGTCTCCTGATGGAAAGAGTCAACCATCGCCTATAGACACCAAAGATGATAATTGTGCGTTGCTATCTTGTGGCAAGGTCTTAATACCACATTCACAAGTTTACCGGCTACCTCACCCTCCAAACCGGAACACGACAGAGACAAACACTGAAGCTAAAGCAGAGCGGAGCGGAGCGGTACGAAACGGGACGAAGCCGTGCAGAGCGGAGAGAAGCAACTCGCTCCCTAGTCAACTCGCTGTCCTTCGCTTTACCCCGCACCGCTACCCTTCGCTCAACGCCGCCACACTCGTCTCCGCTCCACCCTGCATGCTCACATATTTTATATGAAATTCCGTTTAGCTCCGCTCCACTCCGCTAACACTGTTTCCACTGGAGCAGAGCGGGGAGATTTCTTTCATTGTGATTGGTCAATTTGTGCACCGCTAAGCTCCACTCCACTCCGCCTCAGTGGAAACGCAGCCTAAGAGTTCCGTTTTATGCTTTTAAAGTACGGAACCTTCTTACCTTCTCAATCAAAGGTGGGTATGATGAGAAATAAAAAAAATATACATTTTATACTTTATTGGTTCTTGCATAGGTACACATTATACAGCTGTAAATAAAATAACGTTATTTGCCCGTACCTACAGGAATAAACATGAAACCAAAATATTTGTTAGCACCATTTTTTTGTGTTTTTTTTATATTTTTTTTTACGAACGTACCATAACCTTAAATAGCTATGAATGCATAATGAAACTTTACGGTCTTTTAATGTGTAAGGGAAATTAACGCTTAAAATTACATTAGTTGTATGTATATTTGATACATTGATCACACATTAAGTCTAAAATGAACCCAAAATATTACATTCTCTATTGATAATTTAACAATCTGGAGATCTCTATTATACTTCCAGTGATCTCAAGTAAAAAAACAAATAAATTTGGTCCAGCTCCAACAATAAATATTCTGTATATAAATAAATTGGTTAATAATTTAGTTGAAATCTCCTCGCAGATACAGTCTTTGGTTAGGACAGGGAAGATTCCAGAAACTTAAAATTTATCATAATATCACAAGCACGTATTTCTCTCAAAATTCAGTCAAACTAACATTTATCTATAATTGACATTTATAAATAATTCAACAATCATTTTGTTACTTATAACAAGTCATATTACTATATTATAAAACGTATAAAATGTTACTTTAATGAGATATAAACACCATTAACGTGAAAGTACAATATGACCACACATACGCTCCAATATTATTGGGAGTTGTTTTCAGTATTCTTACTTTTGTCTCCAAAGAATTAAATCTTTTAACAACACAAAGAAATATTAGATATTATAGGATAATTCAGTGGAGTCAAGTTGTTAAATTTTCCCTAGCTCTGGATCAGTGTTATAACACATAAGTAGTTAGAACCTATGTGTAGTTCTAGTGTACTAAGTAGATGGTATTAAGAGATGGCAAAAAAAATGTTAAGATTATGACTAATGCATGACAAATGATACAATGCACGAAGTACTATGCGAATATCGTACAGTAATGTACATCGACGACTTGTCTATTACTTTACACATAATACTTTTAGGCATACCGCTCACGTACAAAATCCGACTTAAGCTAAAAAACTTTTTTTTACTTTTTCCTTTTTTTTAAATTTTCTTAATTATCATTTAGTCACATTAATTTAGCTTATGAAAAATTACAGTCTACACCCAAAGGCACTATATGAGCTTATGGCATCCATTGCCTATACGTTACAAAATTCAACCACGTCTACATTAACTAACGCAAACTACGAAGATCACAATAAAACCAAATGAAATCAAACACTTGATTAAAAATGCGCGTGTAACCCTTGCGTGGTCACTTATTATTCTAACATAGAAGCCTATATTAGAAAATTATGTCAAAGTTCATTATAAATTGGTTATAGCTTTTATTTTCCAATAACATGAAACATCTGTTTCGACCATTATTTTTCAATTTAGGCTCTACATATTCAATAGTAAACCCTTCCTCCAAACTACAGACTATTATCTCCAAGTGAAATAATGGAAACGACGCAAGCGTATCATCAAATTTAATCAAGGTCATAATAACTGAAGTTATTGTTTATGATAAATGTTATCAAACCCAATTTACATTAAAATAAAAACATTTTTAAATTAATTCAGATTATAATGTGAATAATATACACAATTTTCAAATATATATTATTCAGTTCTACGGGGATGATAATAGTCTATTGATTCATATAACGAAGTATATAATGCCCGAATGGGATTGCATTGTTTAGACATTATTATATCAAGGCCATGTTATACATGGATGATATAGTTATAACAGAATGTTTTCTCCAAATGTATAACAGACGAATGTTATTTGGAGGAAGGGTAATAGTACAGGACCGCACATCCGGGTAACTGCCACCGCGAGGCGTGAAGTTCGATGAGCTGCAGCAGCGTGCGCCGGATGGAGGGCGCAGCGGCCGAGTTGATGAAGGCGTCGCGCACCGCCGATAGTAGACGTTCTAAGTCACCAGGCAATTGCGTCTCTAAGTCGCGACCGATGTATGTGAGGACAAAGAAGAGATTCTCCGTCTGTAAGAAGAAATAAATAAATTGAGTAAGGTGAAATACGGTGTACAAACGAATTTTTCAGATGGGTGGATATTCGTCATAACAAAACATACCAAAGAGTACTAAATAGAAGCACCAGAGGCCAGAATCATCCTTAATAGAGCTACAAAAGCTGCTCGAGAACTAATCTCATTGGAGTCATTGAGATAATGAGTTCGCCTGTTGTATATTTCCGATGGTTCCGATGGTTAGAGTTATTACCCCTGCGGATTTACGGCTAGCTATAAACATGCCCTCTGTCTTAAGATTGGCTAAGGTGTGTCCCCAACTTCTGCATCCATACTTGGATAGCCCTGAATGTTTCTTGGAAGATACGATGTGCCTCTTCCATACTTTGCGACTATGGTTATCATTATATCGTCGGCAATCGCAGTGAGTTCAACACCTATAGGTAAGTTGAGGCTTAGAAGGCAGACGTGCATTACATTCCATAAGATTGGACCCAACACCTAACCTTGTAGCACGCCTCCTGGGATAACGTTTTCCAGCGTCTTCTCATCCGTCACGTATTTAGGGCGTCTATTTATTTACTATTCTCTTAAGGCACACCGGGACGCCCCACCTATTTAAAGCTCTGATCTATAACGTTCTTAATCCGGTCATGGGTGATACGTTATAGGATTTTGCCTGCAGATAACATGCATAATGGATGATATGACGATGTCTCATCAGGGTGTACATTTTTGTGTGTGCATGAGCGCGAGCAGCACGTGTGTGTCTGTGTGTGTGTGTGTGCGTGTGTTGTGTGTGTACTCACGTCGCTAGGCGAGGGCACGGGCTGGCGGATGCAGTCCTCGCAGCACTTGGCTATGAGCGCGAGCAGCACGTGCCCGGGCTGCGCGCTGGCGCCGCGCCGCTGGATGGCGCGCCGCCGCAGCTGGCAGTACATCTCCAGCAGGAACGACAGGAACGCCATCAGCCGGGGCCGCCCGCCACCCACCACGCTGCCCAGCAACTACGAACATGCCACTAAATTCGTTACGTCATGTCAAGTGTTCTCACGCCCGTGTCTCCAGATTAAGTAGATCTGTGAGACGTGCAACTTGTGCATCCGTAATAATCCAAATACTACTTTATATTTCACGGAATGTATACTGCATTCCGTAAAATGTAAATTAGTATTTTTGTCAATCAGTTGGGCTTCCTTTAATTTTTTTTAATCATTGGGCAAACGGATGGTTTCCGTGATTGATAATAATCGCTTATAAACTCAACACATTAAAGAGATGTGTTGATATACGTATAGTATGGATATAATAAATACCACATGCATATTGCATAAGTTTACTGGCTAGCTTACCCGTCCAACGAAACACGATCTGATGCTTTGTGAGATTTGATGATTGTGAAAGGAATAAGTGCTAGTGTGATATGAATAGGTAAGGTGATGGTTTCCAAATCTGGGCAAGACGTATACGATGGTAGTGACATTCAGCCTCCACTCGTCTCTTACGAGATGCTTTTTATGAGATAAAAGATGTCTATATCATATCAACACGAAATATGTATTCAGTGCTTGATTCTAGGGAAGTCGCTGCCAACCCTGAACTCGGCCAACTTTTCCTGAATAGTTA
This sequence comes from Apodemia zela, assembly GCA_018236825.1. Lineage (NCBI taxonomy): Eukaryota > Metazoa > Arthropoda > Insecta > Lepidoptera > Riodinidae > Apodemia > Apodemia zela. The sequence goes on from DWBA01000905.1 coordinate 8,961, forward strand.
AAAAAATGATAATTAAACAGAGTCGGCCTCCGATTACCACCGTTCATAAACATCTAACATTAGAAGTGTTTCCTACACCCTATCTCGCTACTTCTGCCTTTGTGGTTGCCGACAACAAAGGCAGAGGCATTAAGAAAGAGCCCCGGCAATCGCACGATTAAGTCTTGCGATTGTCAGAGCTCTTTTTTTCGGGGTTTCCACTTTCCAGACATCGAGATGATGAACGACCAAGATATCCGTTAATTTAGGTTGGCACACATACAGCTTCACCGCTTGGGTCACTACGGTCTGTAACGCGTCACCTCTTTCACCTCGTTGCGATCGTGATACCACTGCTGGCACGTGTTTAGCAGTGACTCGAGGAAAGTCTCTGCCTGCTCGCCGCTCCACCACGGCGCTGCACCACCTGGGTCCCTACTGTTTGCGCAATGTGTCGCGTGTCTCACCTTGTTGCGGTCGTGGTACCACTGGTGCCACATGTTGAGCAGCGACTCGAGGAAGGCCTCGGTCTGCTCGCGCTCCACCACGGCGCCGCACCACTTGGGTCCCTGATGCCTGCGCCATGTGTCGAGTGTCTCACCTTTTCGCGGTCTTGGTACCACTGCTGGCACGTGTTGAGCAGCGACTCGAGGAAGGTCTCGGTCTGCTCGCGCTCCACCACGGCGATGCAGCGGCGCGCCGCCGGCAGCGCATACCGCGGGGACTCCACGGCTCGGGCCACCAAGTGACCCACCGCGTCCATCAGCGTGCGTGCGCACACTGCATTCGGGTCTAACAAAACATAATTCATTATAAACGTTATTATTGTCCGCGCAAAATTACGAACCCGGTCCGCGAGTGTTACGCCACTTATTTTTCGTAGCGACTTCATCTCAACCGCGTTGATTCTACTTTCATGCCCTTTCAGACATACCCAACTCTCACTTCCATTCAGTAGCGTAGGGAAAAGCACAATTATGCAGGGCAAGATGGGCACCCTGACTTAATACTGTGCTTCTAAGTAATATCCCGGATACTACATTCACTCCGTTCTCTGCACACACTCTCCTTTCGACATCAGAGGTGTACCTTCCATCCCTGCTAAAAGCACATCCATGGTACACAAACTCATCCACTTGTTCCAGCAATACATCATCAACCACAACTCTTACATCCGTTCTGGTTGCTCCTCTTTCAAATACTACAACTTTAGATTTCTTCACATTCAATTGTAAGCCGCTTATTCTCACATTCATCATTCATAACTGTGACTAGTGTTTGTTTCCCACATTCAATGACCTTAATCTTTGGTGGCACTTGTCCAGATATAGGATAAATATACGATTAGGGAAATAATAAAAGTACTCGTATTTTATATACAAATTCTAGATAGTTTTATCATAATTTATTCACATTGGATTATAATATGTATATGCGCCATTTTGTTTGATAGCTTGTTGCCATTTTGTAGGTAGTGACAATCCCATTGCTGTAGAAATTTTAGGAATTCTGTTAAAATAACTAGTAGCTATGACAGTCTTCTCTTGGTGTTAATCACAGACCACACAAATACTAATAGACATGGTGTTGGGCGGGAAACGTGTAATACTCATATGAGCAAATGCTTGTAAATGTTAAAGCTTGTAGAATGTACCTAGATACGTGAAAAAATAGAAACATGCAATGTTCTATTTGTGCCGAATAAGAAGACAAGGTTTTAAAAAATATCCCTGGAGATATTTTATTTCATGTACTATTATTAATTCTGTATTTCTGGGTGCAAAAACAAGCTACACTCGGACAACCTGAAATATTGCCTAATTAAATTAGACAATTTTTCAGGTTGTCAGTTTTATTCCGTAGTTTTAACATATCCGAAAGCATTCTAAAGAGACGGAAACAGGTAAAAATCTGAGGGTGCAAGGTCAAAGTCATATGGTGGATGCGTCAACACTTCTCAAACAAGCTCTCTCAATACTTGCTGAGTGGCTTAATAAGTGTGTGGTCTGGCGTTATCACGATGTAAAATAACATCTTTCTGTTGATCAATTCCAGCCGTTCTTCTCTATTTCTTGATTTAGTATTACATATCAGCTATTGGCAGTAGAGATACAAATCTATGGTTTTGTCCAGCGGATGCTCATAATAAACGATGCTTTTCCAATTTCACCATGCACACAGCATCACCTTATTGCGAGGTAAGCCGGGTTGCGCAAGTCTATGGAGCTTGACTTTTTCCTTTCGGGGCATCGCAAAGGACGCATGTGAGATTCTGCGGAAGGTTTCAAATTGAATTGATCTCTTCTTGGGGTTATGGATTTCCGCAAAGTAACGCTTGAATCCGTCAGCTGACCAACTGATTTTACAAAAAAACGGAAGAGTTTGATTCGACAGACGAAAATAGAGTTTTTTGAAGAGGTTTGCTATTTATATAATTAAATAGCAAACAAGCAGATGGCTCTCCTGATGGAAAGATACAACCATAGCTTAGAGACACCAAAAGTGTTATGAATAACGAGAGGTTAACTTTGGTTGACGTTAAAAATAAGATATTTAACCTAAATTTGCTAGACTTTTATCCGTTCTTCCTCAATCATTTCAGTGAGCTCGTCCCGCAGTATGGCTCAACGTTTTTTTGATAGGGTCTTTAGACTCTTTAGTTCCCTTCGCTTTTTAAGACGCGAAAGTCGAAACACTCATTTGTGCTGCAAACGTGTTGTTATCCAACGAAATAGAACGTCTACTGGACTGAATGGAAACGGCCTTATCC
>DWBA01000906.1:0-11707 GCA_018236825.1 Apodemia zela
AGGTAGCTTAGAACCAGGAAACGGACATAGGATACTTTTTATCCCATTCGACCGCGTTTCCGTGAAGTTTATAAAATCAAAAATTAATTATCTCTAAGGCGGAACGAAGTTCGCAGCTAGTTTTAAATATAATGCATTGAAAATAAAATAAATTAGTAATAAAAACATTAAGTACACTACCATGCGTTTAAAATACTCTGTGGTCTAGGGGTCCGGTGTCGGAGTCGATTCCCGAGTCGGGCAATTTAAAAAAAATGGGTTTTTTAGTTTTCTCATAAAATCAGCGTTGCTTGGGATTGGGAAAGTGCCCGGTTGACGATAGGCTTGCCACCTATCACATTGTGGGACCGAGTATCTTCAGTTAATCGTGGGTCCACTGGTTGTACCTCTGGCTACCTCTTCGGGGATACGGGCGTAGAGATACTTTTTTTGTTTTTGCATCAGGGATTTATAACAGCATCCTAACACGCTCGCGCACGTACGCGCACACATACAAACTTTCACACGTATACTATCAGTGAGATGTATACGTGTACACTTACCGCGTTCATATTAAGAACAAACTGAGCGTAATCTATTAGCTGGTGTTAAACTATTTGATTAGAAAATACATGTAGACACGAATACCGTACCTGTAGCGCAAACATCGGAAAAATACTCGGGATGCATAAACGCCATACAAGTTGTAGGGTTACCAATAGCCTTATACACGAATACCATTAACCCCGTGTTGGTCCGAGCTCCTTTGAAGAATAGATCAACTGCCGTTCTGTCAGATATGTCGTAAAAGGCGACTAATTGGCTTTGCGAGTCACTATCATCGTGGCTACTAGGTGGTAGAGTGTAGCATTATCTCGCCCGGGTCTGGTACCACTGTGTTACCTATTCCTGCCGCAATTTTTCGAAAAAAAAAATAAACTACCTACACAACAAAACGATATTTTTCTGTTTCACAGGATAGGCAAAAAATTGCTCTCCTGATGGAAAGAGATAGCCAATGCCTAATCAGATTCAGGAATGTTGTGCTTTATATATAGGTTTAATGGTTATCATATCCCTCAAATGAGAGCCCGACAGTGACACACATTACATCTGCAGTAACAGGAAAAAGTATGCTTAGCTATACTTTTGCCTGGACATAAAACAAATAAATATATTTAAAAAATGTATAGTACACCGCGAAAACTATTTTACGAAAATTACTTAACTACTTAGATTAAATAAAAGGACGAATTGTAGCGTTTTATCTCTCATTTTTAAGCTCCTTTACTCTATACTTTGCTTAAACTTGACTTTGACGCGTTAGCCAGTGTGTACGTTCCATCAATGCTACGATTATAAGCATATCCAAGATATCCAAACATATTTCAATTTCCAACACTATATAATTACAAACGGTTGGCAACCCTGACTGGCACGTCAATATGCAGTTGTCGTACATCGTTATGATTATTATTTTTAACGCAGTGATATTACAATGACCTCGAATATTAAGAGATTACCGGGCGCTAGTTTTCTATAACTGCATCAATGCAGCAAGGAAAAGTTTGAAAAACGCTTATTTTCTAACGCTAGGTAGTATTTTGCCGCCGACCTACCTACTCGTCCACGCCTCCCTAATCTCGGTGTTTGGTGCGTAAAATACTTTTTCATCATCATCATAATATCTTCACGCCAGATCTCTTACGGGGTAGGCAGAGAGAATCGAGTGCCATACATCACGGTCCAGACAGACGTGCTTTGCTTCCTTTACATTCATAACTCTCCTCATGCAAACACGCCGGTTACGGAGGCTCTAGACGCCATCTTCTGACAGCACCCGACCAATTTGATCATGGTACGTTAGTCTTGGTCTCCTCCGGTATCTACATTCATCCACGAATACTTTTAACGTAATTTTGTATAATTTTTTAGTATAGGTAAATTCCTCTAGACATCAAAACTGTTAATCGTTTAAACTGTTGAAAACAATTCGCTATCCGTATGAATGGATGTCGTCCGATTTCGATAGCCGGAATACGAAAACTGCAAGCATTTCCCCCCTAGACAATTGGCATAACCTAGTAGAAAAGAAAGCTAAATGTATGGTTTTGATAGAAGCGTTCGATTGTGCTTAAATGTCAAATCCATACATTTATCTTTTTATTCTACTAACTTTATGTCACTTGTCTAAGGGGGCTGCCGGGTTATAATAGCAATGAGAATAAAGCTTTACCGTAAGCGGTCAAGTTGTCAAAAAAGTTTGTTATTAGGTATTTTTTTTTCTCTCGGAAATTAATATCGCCCTTCATTCCTACATCCAAATACACAACACTGATGCATTATTTACATATTATTACACTTTTCTCAATTTTTAAAACTAATCAAAAGAAGAATTAAACAATTTTAATCACGCTTAGAATGACTTGTCAAAAAACTACTGTTTCCGCTAATACTGCCCTCTGGCGTTAAAAAATTGCAGTATTTTCTCTCATTTCGACCAGCAAGCAATCACTAGCACCATTGAATGTGCGGTGGATCGTGGGCAGGAAAAGAAGTTTCGTGACGTCAATGTTATTTATAAAAGTCATTAGTTTCTTTAAATTTGTCGTTATATTTACTCGCGTTGTATTAACAAGTCGAAAAACTCACTGACAAGAGGTGATAAATTTCAAGTCGCACACATGTTATCACCTTTTTGCCTGTTACTCGTGGTACTATAAACCTACACGCGTCAGACGGTAATAGCGTTTTGTGGCTTTATTATAGCTATACAAGGTTATGTTATCTTTATTGTGTTTTTTTTATATCATAAGCTAAGGCTAGCCTATCACCAACCGGACACTTTTCCAATCCCGGGCAACACTGTTTTTTAATCAGAAAACTGAAAAAACACATTTTTTTAAAATTTATTTTATTATTTATTTATTTTATTCATTCACATTTACAACTATTTTAACAGGTTGCCCTAATGCAATAGTGTAGTCATTATACTCGTAACATTAAAAAAAAACATCAAACAAACAATAAGAAGTCAGAATTTAACTAAAAACTTAAAGTAACAAAAAATAAAAATTAACGAAATATTATTAATTAATAATATAAATTTTAAAATTGCCTGACCCGGGAATCGAACCCGGGACATCGTGTGGTTAACTCCAACACCAAACCACTACACCACAGAGGATATGGAGATAACACAAAACTAAAATATTTATTATAAAAGATAAAGATTTTTAATATTTTTAGGATATAAATTCGGCAAAAATAGACTTTCAGTTGAAGAATTTTGTTGTTGACTTTTTCATGGAAACCAGAGTATATAATGTATACAACGTGTCACAGAAAATAATGTGTACACCATGAAACGTTATTTTATGCCAATTATTGTTTGTTATCTGCACTGCAAAAAGTAATCGTGGTCAAAATAGCAAACTGAATAAAATATAAATCAAAAATAGACGTATTTCATGGCCTTGTATGATCTTCATTTTGGTACTCTAACTGTCGATATATCAGCTCCGATTCTACTGCATGTGGTCTTAATTAATTTTTAACGTTTTTGCTATCTTGCAAGTGACTTGCAAGTGAAGCGTGAATTACACGTATTGATCTAACCTCAAAGTAAGCAATTTATTTGCTTGTGATATGAGTGTTAGTTACCGATATTACAAAACATTAATTATATATGCAAAAAGTTTATTTCTGTAACTTGATTACACTAAGTTACATATTACATCGTCGGGGGCATCCTTTTAAGCATAATAATCCTTGTGTCAGGATGCAGAGCTCTTAATAAGTATTTTAGTTTAATGTATATAAATACTGACACATATTTAATAATTAAACTCCCAAACACAGAAATATTAAAATACTCGTCCCACTAATGCCTGTCCCTGTCGGGAAATGAACCCTAGGCCCATTGTTTGCGTAGTCGGGTTCGCTAACCACTCGACCAACGGGGCGGTTATTATAGTTTGTTGCAAGCGGGCCTAATTTGTTTTAGTGACAACATCAAATAACAATAATTACATCCACGCAATTTGCGACCCTTTCACTAATGTATTTGTTATTAGCCATTTCCCGTGACTTACCTGGCGTGATCCTCACACATTACTTTACTGTAAAGTTACGTTGTAGTTTTTTTTTTAATTTTCGATATCGGCCCAGTAGTCGGTACATAGTTTTGTTTATCGGTTATAAACAAAAAAACAAATCTTACCTCTTAATAGACCAGTTAAACCCGGCCACGATTTGCTGTGGCTCAGTTATAACTAACTTTATAAGTTACTAAAAATGCTTAGAATTTTCCGTTTCAATTGAAACTTTGGAAGAAAAAATATATAAAAACACTCTCTTATAAATAATTATGTTCTGAATAAATATCAAGTCAATTCATCGGTAACTTTTTGATTTTTGTTAACACAAACATAAGAGAGGCGGCCCTTTGATATCGTTGTCGCTCGCCGCCTGTCGATACTATTCGATACACATTTTGTGTTGTCACATACAATATACCTTTAATGATCGGACAGGGCTTTTTTTGCACGCTGCATTTAGACTTATGTCTTAAGTTTTTAATGCTAGATAATTCTCTTTTAATCTATACATTGAAGTACAGAAATATTTAACTATTTAATCTAAATGTTGAATTATGTATTATTTAAATTTATGTTAAAATTATATATTTATATAACTTGTTTAAATTTTTTATTGTTCATCCATATTCATTTTCTTATAGTTTATTATGTAGTTATTAATATTGTACCATTTTTATGGTATTTATAACGTACTCAACGATATTTAATGTTTAACTTGTTATGAAAATATACGAAAACAACAGAGGAAAAATACTCAACTGACTTAAAATTTCATAGATACGGCGTTCATTCCTTATTATAGAAATATACAAAAATACAATACAAATGTTATATAAATAGACAAATATTTATTTGGCTCAACTACTAAAATATGAAATGAGAAGTCAGTCATTAATTACCTTACCTATATGAATTTTATTTGTAGAATATAAAAGGCATTGTTACTTGTTAGAATTAAGTAAATTATAATAGTGGCGTTCTATTTATAGCTATAGAATATTAATTTACTATACAATTACATTTCCCCTAAACCGTTGATGGTCCGGCACGGGTAGACATTTTGTAAAATAGTCCATCGCCACGAAAAGGCTAAGTATCAATGATCTAGACAGTGATATATTCAAATCTCTCTATCTACATCGGAAGGGATTATATATAGTGTAGTAATATTCAAACCGCTTACCGTTGTACCTTAGTCCACGTTGTACTACCGAATCTAGTTGCGAGTTCGGTAAGTCGCTGTTTGTAAACAACGAACTTCTTTGCGCCGCGCGCGAGTATCCGTACTAAATATTTTTACCAGATGATTAGGTCAAAATTTAAGTGCCTATTTCTTTTACATATTTGGTACCAGATTTGAGTACTGAACACCCTCAATACGTACAGTCTTTTACCAGTCAGCCTGTATATGCATACAAAATACAACTTCCCAGATCTAACTAAACATGAGGTAGTACTCAATAAAAAACTTGTTAAGTCTGAATATCTACATCACACATAATGCACCTAATATATATTCTGCATGGTATAAAATCTTAATAATGCACCCCAAACCCAGTAGCCTAGATAAGTTGTTTTTGTGCTAGCCTGCACATAGCAATGTATGCAATTTTGGCCTCGCATTAAAGCCACGCGCCGTCTGTGCATAATTCACTCGGTTAAAGACACTGCACCGAGCTGCATTCAGCAACGTAGTCACTGCAGTATCTGTCATAACATGGTCATGACCTGACGCTAGTAACTAATTCTAAGAGGAATTAGAATATTGAGTAAACAATACCTATACAATTGAAACAAAATAGCACAGGGCAGTAATGAGCTGCTACGAAAAATATAAATCCATTAATCACTTCATAGTATAAAACAAAGTCACTTGCCGCTGTCTGTTCCTATATACCTATATGCTTAGATCTACCTACCCAACGGATTTTAATGCGATTTTTTTAATAGAGTGATTCAAGAGGAAGGTTTATACGTATAATACATGTATATTATAATAACAATAAAATAAGCCGAAATGTCGCTAAATTATTATTACTGTTTAAAGTTTGTTCATATTCTTGCTATAGGTATATTTTATTAAACCAAGATGGGTTCTAATTATACTAATAAATCCTATAAGACCGGCAGATACATACAGCTAAAGATTGTATTGTAGTGATAGAATGCCGCAGTCTAGCGTGTTCCAAGTAATTTATACGGCCTCTGTGCAACATTGTCGTTTATTTGTTTTGTATCAAGCATTGTAATTACACACACTAATTGTATAGCCATTTCGCGACCGGTTATATTCGCGTGATCGGGCGATTGTTACTAGTGACTACCCATCGCGGTGGCTGCCATCAGCGTATTCACCGACGACAACGCTTAGGATATGCCCTTGAGATATATATCGTGCACGAGAGAAGAGATATTTGCCGATATCTGCTAATCGTTCCTTCATCCTATTATGATAATGATTTACATATCTTGTGGCATGTATATTAAGATGCCGCGACGTACAAGTATGTAAGCGATAACGACGATATTATCTCGACATTTGACGAACTAAATTGAATCAAGTGTGCAGCGATGTTATCTACAGCAAAGAAGTAGAGAAATCTTCAATGACGAAAAAAGGAATTGAAATAAAAAGTAATAAGCTAAGCGGGCTGATAGCGCCCATCCCTTGCTTATTGGGATAACCGATAGCTTAGCGTGCTCATCTCAAAACACAATCTTTAGAATTCGAGCTGCTTTGAGATTTCGATTTTAGAGCAACTCTGAAAAAGCTCAATAACTAATTTGTCCAACACGAGCTCGGGATCTTCGATCAGCCAAATGGGCTGACTAATAGGCCATGAAGGCCATATAGTGGGTCTTAATAAGTAAACATGATCAAGCAAGTCTATGTTTAATTGTATTTGTAAACTAGCGCTAATTTTTTTCTCGTTCATTTATACTTCATATTAACTTAGAAAGAAACATAGTTTATTTGCATGAATATTGTTAGAACCTTCTTACAATACAGTATACACATGAAATTCAGAATTATTAATTAATTATCAGAAAAAATTATATCTTTTTTTTACTATATAATTAAAGATTTATTAAGTAACTATTTTAAAGTAAAAATAAATTCATATATATTTTTTTCTGGTAGTAAAGTAGCAATTTGCGGAGTTTATTCATATAATACGGTTTTAAGACTATCAAGAATATGATTTCTTTAATAAATATTGCGTCTGGTTAGACAAAATAAGTGTTTTAGAAATAATGAGACATACTCGTAGTGAGCGCTAATTTATACGCAGGATCAAATAAGTTTATTTGTAGGCCGTAAATGTGCACATTGCTTAAATACGTCCCTGATAAACCATACATAATATGTCTGAAATAGAATTGCACACAGCGAACGTAAACCAAAGCTGGTCGGCTCTATTATCACAAAACGAAGGTCATGCAATACACTGAACTTAAAACATCTCTAGTCTACATTTTTTATACCCAGATACAATAAAAATGAGGTGTTATATGTCAGAATAATCAATTTGTTATGTATTTTACAATAGGTTTTATATTGTTTTTGTCTTCGTGTTGGTTAGGATTCCTTTTGATGATTTAGAGTGCAGCACTAGCGAAAACAGTAAACAGTCCTTACCGTTCGTTTTCACCAAATTGTTTTCCCCTTGAAACTCGCATCACGTTCTCGAAGCATTTTTTTTAAATCACACACTTTTAATAGGCCGTACACCTTTAAGTTAGTTCTCTTTACTAGTCTGTGCTTGAAACGTAGTGATAATATTATACTCTCACATTAACTACAAATAACTCTTTACGAATAACAATTAAAGTGAAAGCGGTTTGTTTACGTTTTGTGCTGATGGCGATCTCTGCGATGAGTTTTGCGTATAACCTCCTATTTATCCAGCCGCTTTAGCTTGAGGGAGTAATAAAAATAACTACACACATAACCTGTGCCATTTATAGTTAACTAGTCTTGTGCCCGATTGTTTTAGTTAAATTGATGATAGTGAGTCACAAAATGAATATTTATCATGAAATACAAAAAAACTAATGTACAGACAGATTTTATATAGTAGGATAGATGATTATTTATAAAACAAATATATATTTGTACTGATTGTAAAGAACCAGTAGGTATCAGACAATCGCAGCCTATAGATAACGAAGACGATAGTAGACATAGGTATCCTCTAAACCAGGAATGGGGGATAATACTACAATTTTTTCACGCCAGAGTGCAGTACTAGCGGAGCGGAGACCGTTCCTTTTCACCAAATCCTTTTCCCCTTCAAACTCGCATCACGTTCTCGAAGCAGTTTTTTTTAATCACACACCTTTAATAGGCCGTAGGATGTCATATTATTATATTTAAAACAATTTAGTTCTCTTTACTGTTATAGTATATCTATTTAGTCTGTGCTTGAATCGTAGTGATTATATTATACTCTTCACATTAACTACAAAGATCTATTTACGTATAACGATTACAATGACAGCGGTTCGTTTACGTTTTGTACCGATGGCGCCCTCTGCGCCGAGCTTTCTCCTATTGATGTCCCTTGTGCAAGTATATCTGCTACCTTACACTTTTATAGTTGAATTTTGGAATATGACAGTGGTTAAGCGTTTTGGTGGATGGAATATTTATGGCCGCGTTGGTACTATACCCGTCCGTCAGTAAAACTGAACTACTACTAAAGTTACCTTTTGGATCTAGAGGTACCAACTTTGGTATTAACGTTAAAGATGCTAGCTTTTTTGTATTTCTAAAGACGATCATTTACTTGAGACTGAATATACGCTCGATTTGTCTATAAGTTGGTCATTTGTCATATCGCAGGTCATCATCATTAATACGGTATGCTTATCGAGGGTTCACTAGTTGCACCTCTGTTTGCCCTTCAGAGATATGGAGTTAGTGATGTTTATTTTATTTTTCTTTCCTTAATACAAGAGTAGGAAAACTAGAGGAAATCATGTATCAGTAACTCTTTTGGTCGCTGTCTCGTTTAGTGACGATATTATTCCCGCTAAGGCTATCACGTATTACTATTGAAGACTCAATAACTAGCTGTATACGAACGGAATTCGTACTTAAATAACAAGTGATTTATAATGTTTTTTCCACCCCAGAAACTTTTTTTATATCATAACCAAATGTGGGCGTGAGTGACATCAGTTTTGCGAGGCCTCTTTCTTTTCCTATTCAGAAATTAAACTATAAAAGTTCTATTGCTTATCACAAAGTGATCAATGTACTACCTACTACAAAAAAGTCGTTGGCTAATCTTACTCAAGCATACGGAATTAATATTTCGTATATTTCCGTGTGCGTATATACCTATATATTATAATATATACACGTATGCTTTTTTGCGAGGCCCCCTAGGCGCGAGGCCGTCAGCGGTCGCTGACGTTGCCAACGCCTAGCGGCTTCACTGCTCTCCTGTCGGAAAGAGACAACCATCGCCTATAGGCAACAAAGATATTAATGGTACGTTGCTACTATGCGGCGGGTTGGTAATGCCACATACATAAGTCTACCGGATACCTTATTTGCCAAACCAGAACACGACAATGGCAAGGCAACAAGGCACGCAATGGCCTCAATCGCCATTACGACAGCGAAATTACGAAATACGAGATTCCAAAGAGTTAATCTATTCTTTAAAAGAGGACTGCATCAACATAGCTTTTTATTCCTTGACATTTTCTTTCCTTCATTTCTCTGTTTTGTTCTTTAACAGAAAAAATGCCGTTTCACTAAGTGTGAATCACGACCTTAAAGTAAAAAGCAACATTTGTGACCATTGATATAAAAACCCAAGATACACAATCAGTGTCTCAAAAACGTCCTCTTGAAATCAGCGCACAATTTAAAATTATGCGCTGATGTCAGGGTGACGTCATAACTGTGGAGGTGGATGACGTCACACCGATGACATGGAACAGTCTTATACAGTGTGTAAAAAAAACCCTGTATAATCGTTAAAGGTATTGTTTGGTAGCTTAATACAATCATATCAATGTTATTATTTTATGGATAAAGAACATTATATATACATACATTATACATACATAGATATAAAAACCCAAGATACACAATCAGTGTCTCAAAAACGTCCTCTTGAAATCAGCGCACTATTTAAAATTATGCGCTTATTTCTAATAGTACCGTGACAATTCGTTCACTGCATTTATGTCAAAAATGTCACAATGTTAGGGACAGTTTTGAGTGTTAGTTTTATTCGGAACTGTGTAACCTTTAGTATTCTATATCAATAATATAGACAGATAATTTTTCCCATGATATTTCAAATAATACTATGGCATCACTAGATATTTACCAAAAATGTTTAAAGACGACGGTCGGCTACATCAATGAGTCGTCGGCCCATTTGATGTCGTAGCGGCGTGACGTCTATGCGCCGCCATTGATTCGACATGATGTTTTCTGTATAAAATAGTACCAAAATTTTAGGGAAATTGAAGGGTAAATACGAGTATTCTAAAATCCAAAATATTTTTATTTTTATAAATACAATCATTTTTTTTTTACACACTGTACCTATATATAGGTTGACTGGCAAAAGATTGTAGACCTTTCTTGATTGCCTTGTGTTGGTCCGGGCTCCTTTGAAGAATAGACCAACTGCCGTTCTGCTAGGCATGTCGAAAAAGGCGACTAATTGGCTATGCGAGTCACTACCATCAGGGTTACTAGGTGGTAGAGTTCAGCATTGTCTCGCCCGGGTCTTGTACCACCGCCTTTCCTATTCCTGCTGCAAGTTCAGTGCTTGTCAAGAATAGGTAAGGTGGTGGTACCAAATCCCCGGGCGAGATGTTGCAGGACTCTACCACCTAGTAGTCACAATGGTAGTGACACGTATAGACAATCGTTCGTCTTTTACGACTTGCCTGTCAGAATGGCAAATGGCCCATTCTTTCAAGGGGGCCGGAGCAACACGGGAATCGGACTTTTTTAATTTTATTCTTTTTAATTATTGAAACAGTAAAATGGTAACTCGATTAACTCACCTTATCACTTCTTTGGTATAATTAGTGTGACTACAGGGCCACCCATCAAGATACCTATTTATAGCTGTTAACAGATAATGATCTTGTACCTAAGTTCGATAAGTTATCATTTGATTAATAAAATACTATCTTAAGACGTGTCTTATAACATACGATCGAAGACTTTCCAGAAAAACAAGCATCATACATATTTTCAACCGATTTACCAAAAAGGAGTAGGTTCTCATCGGGTGTAATTTTTGAAGTCATAATTCTTTTCTTTAGAGGATTCTGGTAAAATTTTTAAAAATTTTGAGCCCACCCGACAGCAGCAGCCAAAAATGGATATGATGAAGTTAGCTGATATTAAGGTCAGCTGATATTAGTCGAAGTTAGCTAATATTACACACAATCACCTATACATATACCACTTAATAGACAATAGTGGAAAGATTACGAAAAATAACGCAAAGGAGACTGAGTAATATGAAACAGTGTGCAATGTATTCTGTCTCATTTTCTCGCAGGCTAAATCTTATAGATGTAGGGATATTGTATGCGTTTGTCTTTTCATACTGTTGTTTTTCGTTTCATCGAGTTTCACT
>DWBA01000907.1:0-11704 GCA_018236825.1 Apodemia zela
GAGCTTACTCTTTCTTAAAAGGCCGGCAACGCAACTGCAAGACCTCTGGTATTGCGGGTGTCCATGGGCGGCGGTGACCACTTACCATCAGGTGCACCTCCTGCTCGTTTGCCCCCTCTTACATAAAAAAAAAAAAAAAAAACAATATCAAACAAGTAAGTAGATAATTCTCATGGTGGAAAGAGACTACCTATACTTCCCGCAATAGCGTCGATGATTTTCGCTATCGTGTTCCGAATTGGAGTTCCGATTCCGCATCTGGTACTACTGCTACACAGATAGCAAAATACTATGCATTGCTACATACATAGTGGCTACCTTACAAGTTTACTGGCTACCTCACTCTCCAAACCGGGATATGACAGTGACAAACATTGACGCTATTACGACAAAAATAGGTAAGGCGTTGACCAGACCCGGGCGAGACTTTGCGGGCCTTAACCACCTAGTTGTCAAGATCGTAGTGACCCGTTTGGCCTATCGTTAGCCTTTTAAGAACAGCCAGCCAAAATGGCAGGTTTATGGTCTATTCTTCAAAGGGAGCCCGAACCAAAAATGGAAAAAAATCATAGATTTGGCTCTAATCTTAAATAATTAATTAGTGGTTCGCTCAGAAATTAACTCGCAATGCCATAATTTTAAGCATTAGATTTTTGGACCCCCTCATTCAACCCCTATATCTCTGCAACCTCTTTGCTGATTTGGGTCATGTTTGAACTTAAAAAAGTAAAGCCTTTTAGGCTCATTAATTCACCTACTTAATTACACGTCGATTTGGTCAACGAGACTTGAGTTATTGTCGAATTAACATTTCATACACACATACATACAACCGCTGGGTTATTCCAGTAGACTCGAAGAGTCATAAAATGGCTAAGCACATTGATCACGCTCGAATTCGGCAATGCTCTTGAAGCCCCAAAAAGAGTTAAAAGTTTTTATTCGTTTCGAAAATATCGAGAAATTTTGCACAAATCTCATTAAATCAAGGTGGCTCCCCCAGCCAGAGTCCAATCAATACAAAGTATTACGTCATTGCTCGCTTTGAGATTAAGTGCGTAGTTTACTAGTTCTTTGACCCTGCCGTTTTTATCTTTAGACAAGTGGCGAAAATTTTAATGAGATTTGAGGAAACACGCAAATTGGTAGGAGCTCTGAAAAAGGGTATATTTTGGATTATAAATTACTTTGTCTATCTGTAAAATTCTACGTCTATATATATATATATATATATATATATATATATTTTATATTTATATCTCACTTTTGACCTGTTTCCAAGTTGTAGACCAAGTTGGCACTCAAAGGTTATTCCTTTTCAGCCATCCCAGGCCATGAGATCCGTCAGCGCAGCTAGCCATCCTAGACCAAATTAAGTCTGACAATAATCTGAGGCGCGGGGAAAAAGAACTCGGTGTCCCAATGGGCTTATTCGAAATCGGTATTTTGTCGCGCGTGATTACAGCTCACCGGATTGGTCGGTAATTCTTTGTATTATAAGATGTATTAGTCTGATGTGTTGACAGAAGAATTGGTCTGTTATTAGGTCTCTAGTCTGTTTACTCAATGTACCAAATAGATAAGGGATTAAAAGTCGTTAATTTTACTACGTTTAAACAATGTAATGGAAGACTGAGCTATTGACATCCCAATGTTTAGATTAATGTTATAGACTTTTAACTGATTTAATTTGAATCTATTAAAATGACATCCCAATATAGTGTACATACGACTCGTATACATACGAGTTCAAATATCATAATATATGATATATTATGATATTCGAACTGATCGCAGCAAACTTGCATTGCTTCCTTTACATTCATATCTTCATAAAACACACTTGTTATGAACATTCTTGGTTCTACTTTCGGACAGCAACTGATCAATTTGGTCATGGTATGTCAGTTTTGGTCATCCCCTGTACCGACGTTTTCCCACATTGGCAATGTGTAATCTGCTTTATTAACACAACACCTGCCATTCTTTCAGCATCATATGCTTAGTGTTAATTCTCATGTTTCAACTCGCGTTCAGTATCGATACAAAGTAATTCGACTTTTGAATATTTATTTATTTACACACTTAAAATATCTTTACAGTAACCCAATAAAATATTTTAAGGAAAAGAAAGAAATATTTTAAGAAAGGCATAAGTACAATAATCTACATATCCATTTTTTTTTACACATTTCAATGCACACTCTGTGAATATTATATTAAAATTTAGCTTAAGTCGTTCAGTTATATGACATTTTTATGGTGAAAATGATAGAAGACATATGTATGTACTGCGACAATATTTTACTTAAAATATCATCATTTATCCCTCCTTGCTAGGGAAGAAGGGTGGTGAACTCTACGTTTGTCGATGCTCACTATAATTCATCAGTTCCTCGACACACGAAATGGCTATGATCTTTATCGCCGGACTTGTGAGATTTAACTTTTTTCGTATTATTATTAGGTATTTAATATAGATCTTTATTCTGTTTATTTATCTATTTGTTTTGTTTTGTTTTTACTTTATCCTTGACAATAGGTCAATAATTTATAATAAATAAACAGTGTATGGTGTGGTATAGTTGATGACAATATCTCGCAATAAGTTTGTAATGCCTGTACTCTCAGCATAACGGAAGGTTAACTGTGAGAAAATGCTTAATAGCTTTAAATTACGACTTTGTTATATTCTTTGTAATATTAAATAAATGTTATGAAATAAATTATAAAAAAAAACGTAAGGCGTAGGTATAAATAAATGATTTCCAGGATTCGATTACTGCGTCGCACAATTCGTTCTAAATAAGTCTTACAATTTGGCTAAAAAAGATACTTACCACTGCATGCGCCCTGATTTATCGATAGGTTAGCCACCGGAACATAACAGTGACAAACAAGCATTGACGCTATAGCGGCAGGAATAGGTTCGGTGGTGGTACCAAACCCTAGAGACTTTTCGGAGTTAGTGGTCATGACGGTAATGACACATATAGCCAATCTTCGCCTTTAACAAACTGCCTGCCAATATAGCAAATGGTGTATGCTTCAAAAGGGGGGTGGATATTTTTTTAGATATGGTTATAAATTTTTGGCTAGTTATAAGTACAGAATTTCAAATACAGTATTTTAAAAATTTTGAGAAACTGAGTTGTTTCAGATACTGAATGTAATTATTGAAAAAAAATCATCTTAATTAGTAACATCTGTACTAAAGAAGCACTCGGAGCATGATAGAGTTCTGGTGCACTTTCTTGAGCACTTGAAATGTCGACTTTCATAGATTTGTTAACATTATTTGCGGTGTAGAGTGCGCGGAGGTTTCGTCGCGCACCGTGGCATTAGATCGAAGGCGCTGGAAGGATATCGCGCATGCGTGGACTCTACTCCGCCGATGCCTTCACCAACGGCCCGCAGTCGCACCGCGTTTTTAACGGCGACACCATGCCGGCCGAGTCTACAACTTGACCATACCGTCTATATCCCGTGATACAAACAGAAACGCAAATCCACACCCTCGTTCACCAGACTAGGGTAAGTTGTCGCTCAATCTTCCTCAACGGGTCGTGATTAATCAGTGCTTCCAAAGGTTAATTTCCTATGCGCTTTTCCCGGATCTGGATGTGTAGAGGGCGCTAGTGTGCACGGTGAGTCATATTTGCTGCGACACGTTTTCATGGCCGACTCTTCGATCTCCTGTTGTCTTGGTACCATTGACTAAAAGATTCAGGTTGCAGTTGGTGTTACGTAACTGCGCCAGGAGTGCAGCGGCCGTGGCGTTAGCACTTTCGACTCCGTGTTCAACCGAGCGTTGGCAATTACGGCACACGAAAATCGCCTTCAGCCAAACATTCACCATTTTGCGTCCGAAGTTTGCTAAGAGCAATTGTGTATTTCGATTTGAGTAAACTAAGTGATGTCTATAATTTTAATCGATACTGATCCGATTGAAATGGATATAGTGAAAAAGGTTCTTTCATTGTGTGTTAAGTGTTCGTTAAATCAGTTTTAACTTCATTTAATTAGTGTACTGTTTGAGTGGTGCAATTTTTACGGTTTCCGTTAATTGGTATGTAGTGATTTTTGAACTTTTCTCGTTATTGATCCGAGATTACTGCGCACTTTTATCTCGATACATGTTTAGAACGACGGATCTCTCAGTAACGTCATTATTAACTTTTAGTTTTAAATACTCTCATATCCCCGAAAAAGTAAGCAGTTGTGGCTGGCTAGTTTGATGATTGTGACATATTTTGTGTGTCTTGTGTTGTGACTTGTGACAGATGATCAATCTTTCGAGAAATCAGATATAAATCCAGTTTCAGCCCATAATTTAAAAAAAGAAAAAATTTAATGGCAAAATATCTTTATAAAAATATGTCCGACCAGAGATTCGAAATCAGGACCTCATACATTAAATCCACTACCGTTGGACCGTTGCGATCATTTTTAACTATAAATGTTCGATTGAAAGTTGATACAAAGAGGTTGTCAAACAAAATCAATGATCGTTGACCTTTGTTTTGCCAATCGGTATTGAATTGATAGACGCGTGCGCCGCTGTCTTAGATGCTATCCGGACCGTGACGGCGATTGAATATAACGGATTTGGATCCGCTATTCTAAATTAAACGTGAATCACTACAAGTTACATTGCTTTAAATTACTTTACCAGCACTTTCTACTTAATCTTTACTTACCGTGTTTCGTAATATTATGCCTTGTAGCTGGCAGCTGCGCCAAATATTTAGAAACATTGTTACTCATATAATTAAATATAATTAGTTTTGTTGTGTTGTTTTATAAAAACAAATATTTTGTTTTTAATAGTTTGTATATTTGCTAGATGACGCGTTTGACCTCATTCGCACTAAATTAGATTTTGCTGCTTTAGTAGTTGAATTTTCTGAAATTCTGCGGACGTTAAGTCATTTTGTATGCTAAAATTTAGCCGGAATCATCGTGAATGGTTTGAGCTGTGTGCTGATAGGTAGACAGGATAATCAATTTCATCAGTATGAATAAAGGTTTTTAATGCTTTAATAAAATATTAGTGATCCGCTTCGGCTTCGAAAGGGTAGTACTAAATATTTATAGCCATATAGCAGAAAATTATCAGAAGACAGAAAAATCCGTTCATTTGATCGCTACCAAACGGATTCAACGCCCACTCTCCTCGCTCTTCCGAAAACTCTATAAAAATTCCATCAAAATCGCTTCAACCGTCTTCAGGTTTTTAGGGAATAATACACACATCGAAGTTAGTAATTAAAAACAAAGATCATCTGAAATTAAGTATACTTAAAATAAGTATTTAAACTATATGATTTATATGTTTATCATCCATCTTGGTTTAATCGATTATGTTACAGCAGGAATGTAGGCAAATTTTTAAAAAACACTAATATTTGAATAGTTTAGAAAATACAAAAGTGCACAACTCGTAATTCTCATATGATCGTATGAAAAAAAATTGGCGCTAAATGAATCACGTTCAAGTATCTAATAGGTACTATAATCTAGGCACGAAAAATAAAATGAAAATCATAATAACAAGCACTGGGTTAGTGCTAAACACACATATACAATAATAATAATAATTAAAAATATATTATATATTATTACTAGCTGACCTGATATATGTTGTTTTACCATATAAATTATAAGGGGTTGATCGTAGAGGGTTGAAAGTTTAGGGTTGTATGTATTTTTTAATGCTGCATCATAAAAAAATAAAAACATAAAATATTATCTAAAAAATTAAAAAAAAAAATTTAGGGGTGGACTACCCTTAACATTTAGCGGGATGAAAAATAAATGTCCGATTCTCAGACCTACCCGATTTGCACAACAAATTTCATGAGAATCGGTCAAGCCATTTCGGAGGAGTTTAACTACAAACACCGCGACACGAAAATTTTATATATTAGATGAACAAACTGCACATGCGCATTTTGTAGAACAAATGTCCATTTTATTTATGCTGGAAATTAAAGAAAATAGTAATTTAGTTTTTATTTTATTATTTATAATTAAATACAGAATTAGACATCCATTTGAAATATGAAATTATTCCATGACAATAGGAGTCTTGAAAAATAAGATTTAATAATGTTTTTGAACTTCCCGCTACGTCAGTAGTATAAGGAAAAGAAGGAAGTTACTGATTTTGCCCCGATTTTCGAAAATAGAGTTTTCACTTCATTAGTATTAAAAAAACTGTTCAACTTTGCAAATGCCGTTTCAAAAATGAAAATTGAATCAAGTTTTCAAAAATTATAGCTTTTCAAATATTATAATTGAGATGTTTACAGAAACTTATTTCACATTTTTAAAATAACTTTCAGAATAATATACCGTTTGTCAAAATAATATAACATTTGTCCCTCTCAATAATCGAACCCAAGCCCTATAACTTGCGTAGGTCAGGGTCGCTAACCACTCGACCAACGGATAAATAAATAATTATATCCTATAAAATGTGTAAATCTTATATTTTATCGGGACATAATCTACTTGTCTGCCAAGTTGAATTTTGGGTTCGAGTCTCTTTTGAAGAATAGACTGCCTTCCTGCCAGGCAGTTCGTACGGCAAACGATTGAAAAAACATGTCACTATTATCGTGACTACTAGGTAATATTCTGCAACGTCTTACCTGGGTTTTGTTACACCACCTTACTTTTTTCCACAATAACATCAGTACTTGTCACTGTCGTGTTTCGGTTTGGAGGGTCACCTTGCCTGTGGACTTATGCGTTTGGTGGGGTGGTATTACATTTGTTTCTCTCTGATCGCAACCCACCATTAATATCCTTACTGTCTATAAGTGACAGTAATTCTCTATCGAGAGAGCTATCTGGTAGTTTGCTATCTTTTCTCTTACGGCAACAAAACATTATACTTTTTTTATATCATAAGATAGCAAACAAGCAGATGGATCTCCTGATGGAAAGAGTCAACCAACGCCTATAGAGACCAAATTTGATGATGAAGATGTTAATTGTGCGTTGCTATCTTGGGGCGAGGTCTTAATGCCACATGCACAAGTTTACAGGCTACCTCACCCTCCAAACCGGAACACGACAGTGACAAACACTGACGCTATGGCGGCAGGAATAAGTAAAGTACCAGAGCCGGGCGAGAGAATGCTAAACTCTACCACCTAGTAGCCACGATAATAGTGACTCACATAACCAATTAGTCGCCTTTTACGACATGCCTGGCAGAACTGCAGTTGATCTATTCTTCAAAGGAGCCCGGAACAACACGGGGTAAGTAAATTAAAAACATACTAGGTACAAATATCTTTACGAACTTTCGCTGTAATGATAGTACAGAGATTTAGCTCAATTTAAAATTTAAATTAAAGCATAAACTAAGCAAGGTTTGAAATTTATTGCCTAAAACGAGCTAATGGCCCCTGCACAATTATTAGGTAAAGACTCAATTGCGCAGTTTATTATCTAAATCTGAAACTTCAAACGGACAAGGCTGTTCTTTATTTGTTACGCTTTCATACCAGAATTGAAGTAAACAATTTTCTTTTAATTTTAACTAGAATTTCACTGTTTGTACTTCTGCATGCTCTTTTATACAAATGTGACGAGGTTTTTTTTTTGTAAAATTTATGTTTTTATTTTGCGTTGAACTGATCAGAGTATAGATGCGTTAGATCCTGAATTCGAATAATTATATAAATCAATCTCACCTCAAAGTGAGAAAATTATTTGCAAGGTGTAGGTGTTAGTCAACTATACTAATACATAGAAATACATATATAAATACTGATATAAACTAACAAACTCAGAAATACAAACATTTATACTCACCACACAAATGCTTGTCCCTGTCGGGAATCGAACCCTAGCCCCACCAATTGCGTAATCAAGTAAATAAATAACATCCTTACAGGATTAGATTCTGGTACTGTGTCTACCTAAAATTTATACTTTTTAAAAAATAAGGTGGTTCTCAATTCAGACTGCATTTTTTCATGTACCGAACGAACGAACGAAGTCTGTGTTCCCCGACGAGTACAATCTGGGGTCTTCAAGAGAAGAGTGAACGGATACTTTCTAGGGAAGCACGTTCCATCTTAGGCTTCATCTTAGCTTACCATTAGGCAAGATCGTGGTCAAGCGCTCCTCTATCGAAATTTTAAAAAAAAATTTACATCGTATGTACAGCAATTACTTCGTTGTTTGTGAACCAATTTGATATATTCTTCTTTTGATCATTTTAAAATAGCTCCCATTTGGAAGGACCACCCTTAGAAGTTTTAATAATTTTGGCCAAGTAGTTTTTGTGATATTAAAAAATAATGTTAAAATGAAGTTGCGGGTTGCAGTTTTTACTGCGTTTAATTATAATTAAAAGACGATGTATCGCATCGCCATTTAATTTACAAGGTAGCTCGTTAACAGTTTCAATGCTAAAATATACCAGAACGCTTTAAGGATTTCCGATTTATACAGTGAAAGAGTTTTTAATTTAAATTCGAGGCTTCACGCAAATATTTCTTTAGTGATTTTCCATAAAAAAGATGTTTTCTTTTCAATTATAAAAAAATGTTTGTGAATAGTTGAGTTACGTGGTTTCTGTTGCTCACAATTAGATTGACTTTTAGACAGAGGATTAGTATGTTTGTTAGTCTATACCTAGTAGTATTAGTCTATACTAATATTATACGGAGAAAAAAAATTGTATTTTTATATGTTAGTAACGAATAAATTCAAAAATGACTTGGCCGATCTCAAAACTTCTTTTACCATTAAAATGCTACTCTATCCAGGAGTGACATTCTTTTTTTTACCCGACTGATAAAAAGGAAGTAATGATTTTGGGTCACGCGAACAAAGTCGCGAGTAAAAACGTGTAACGAATAAATTCAATCACTTTGGTTCGACTTAAAATAATCTTTACCATTAAAAAGCTACACTATCCGGGAATATAGTTGGTTACTTTTTACCCTAATTATCCGGATGTTATGTTTTTGGTAAACGTAAACATAGTTGTGTAACAGCTAGTAATTAATATGTTGATTGTTGTATATTTTATAAATAAAAGAGAAAGTGTGTGTGTATGTTCCGTATAGGCTCAGAAAGGGATGGACCGATTTCAATGAAACTTTCAGGGCATCTCCAGATTGACCTGGCGAGTAATCCTGTAAAGTTTGGTGATGATCGGAGCAAAAAAGTGTTTTTTTGGAATCACTGAAATTCCTAGGAATAAAAAATCTGGAGATGCCCTGAAAGTTTCATTGAAATCGGTCCATCCCTTTCTTTCCATTCCCAAAGTGTGTGTGACTTTCTCTTTTATAGATATAGATTGTACCCGTGCGAAGCCGGGGCGGGTCGCTAGTATTTTATAAATACTGTTGTTCAACTGTTGCCGTCGTAATTAAAAGAGTCAGAAACTCACGAAATTGAAATTTTCTGAAAATAAAACTATGGTAAATAGATTGACCTTTTGACGTATAATTAGATATAGGAAGTGTAAGTATATAGGTACCTAAGTGCCGTTGCCAGAATTTGCTAACCTAATTATACTTCGTAGTTATGTACAAAGTCGGGTAGCGACTAACTAACGGCTATTTCGAGCCATGTACTAATATGATATGACGCAATTTACGGCTTTATAGCTGATAGAGATACAATACCGCCGCCGCCTAAAAATGTATATTATGCCCTTAAAATTAATAATTTTATGTATGTATGTATCTTCACGCCAGATTCCTTACGGCGTAGGCAGAGAGAACCGAGTGCCATATGTCACGAAGGATCGTGAGATCGAGGTACGCAGATTTGTCTTGCTTCCTCCACATTCATTGCCCTCTTCATACATACACGCCGGTTGCGAAGACTCTTGAAACCACCATCGGACATTACCCGATCACTCTGATCATGGTATGTCAGTCTTGGTCTTCCCCGTTACCTACTTCCTTCTGCCACATTCGCTTTGTAAATCTGTTTTATTAATCTTTCATCTACAATTCTTTATGTAATTATTTCAAATAAATATTTTTGAAATTTCTATTACCTACGAAAAATCAATCATCGGACGCTGCGCGCTGGGTGATTTTGTCAGACATTCAATTAAAAAATCAGAACCCTGTGTTGAATTATCCGTAGCTCTGGTAACCCTAGTGGTACATCTGTCCGGGATTCCCCGGATTTTCCTAATTTAGAAGGTGTCAGATCGGGTTCTTAAACAGTGTACAGGTGAAATCCGATCAGGGAATCTCGGTTAACTGCAAAATGTAGTGCTTATTAATAAATTAAATGTATGTATTTATCAAAATAAGCAATAACTCGAACATTTTAGTAAATAAAAAATAGAATCGATGTTTTTATTTTTACTGTTAAATAAAACTTAATTTCACCCAAAAATCCGAAGTTATTAAGTTTTTGTCCGGCGTCGGTAACTAATCGTCACCTCTGTGGTCTAGCAATCCGGTGTCGGTGTTGACCACATGACGTCCCAGGTTCGATTCCCGGGGCGGGCAAATCAAAAATGTGTGTTTTTTCAGTTTTGTGATAAGGTTGGCGATAGGCTTGCCACGTGTCACATTGTGGGACCGAGTATCTTCGGCAAATCGTGGTTGAACTTGTAGTACCTCTGCCTACCTCTTTATGAATACAGGCGTGAAGATACTTTTTGTCGGTAATATAGGTGATGGCAGCCCTAGTTAACTATGGTTGTAATGGCTGGTCAAGTGAGATCTTTACATGTGTTTCTCTTAACATTACAATGTAAATTACTTAAATGAAATCGTCAAATCCTGTCATTTTAATACCAACATATAACGTTACACCCTTGGTGTCGTTAACACCACTTGTAAGGCTTCTTTACTTGACATTTCCTCACACTTGTAACGGAAACTAAATTCCAAGCTAATACTTAACAATATTCTGGTTCATATCAAATAACAAATAGAAGTGGTTTTCGGTTTTTTCTTGAGATATAAATCTAAATATTGGCATATAAATGGCTGGAGATCTTCCGTGGCATGATATGCTAAATGAAGAAAAATTATATAATTTCACTTGCGAGATCCCATTTGTCCCTAGAATAAAAGGTTTAGATTTTTCGGAGTGAATGAAAAGCAGTCAGATGCTTAGATAAGCTAGGCTCACTGATCTTTAGCTGTAGCCAGATCTAATTTAAGTTTGGACTTAAAGCGCCTCCTAAGGGTGTTATCTGTGAGACCGAGCCTTGGATTTTGAGGCAGTATTTAGATTCTAGATTTTCGGTGAAACCGTAATTAGATTGTGTCTTTGTTCTTATGCCTATGTTCAATTTTTTAACATTGTCTTGTCCTTGTCAAGACAATAACAAACAATTCATTCATTATTTCGAAGTTATGCGCGTACAAACAATTTGGCGATTAATTTTTATTTATATTCTTATTTATTTATATGTATAGTATCTGGGCTAATTATTAAAAATACGATTTTAGTGAAAATGCGACTATTTAAAGATATTAAAATTAATACCCGATATTTGTTTATTGTAATAAATCAAACTAGCTTTTGCTCATGGGGTAGTTTGCGTTAAAAGTTATCTCTCGGGAACAGTAGCTTTTTTCTGGACCAAAGATACTTTAGGTCCTTTTCTGTATCCCTGACAATATCTATACTAATATTATAAAGAGGAAAGATTTGATTGTTTGTTTGTTTGCATTGAATAGGCTCCGAAACTACT
>DWBA01000908.1:0-11703 GCA_018236825.1 Apodemia zela
ATATTAATATTATAAATGCGAAAGTTTGGATGGATGGATGTTTGTTACTCAATCACGCCAAAACCACTGAACGGATTCGGATGAAATTTGGCACACGGGTAGATGATAACCTGGAATAGCACATAGGCTACTTTTTATCCCGGAAAAATGAGTCGTTCCCTCGGGATTTACCATAAACTTTTATAATGCAGCGGGCTGCACGCTGCAGCTAGTTTATAAATATATCGCCAATCAACGCAAGAGTCAAGATCTACTATTAATAATGTTCTCTATTCAAGGCTGTTTTTTTACAGTATTATGCCGTGGCGGCGGCTTGTATAAAGTTTTCCAGTTTTTGAAGTTACACTTCTTTTGGTGTGTAAGAGAAAAAATATGAGCGACCCGAAATTAACACCTTGATGTTTGTCCTAAATCTCCGTAACAGCGCGGCCAAGGGCATTCGCTGCAGCGAATATTCGCGCTGTGCGAACGGCGATTCTTCTAGCCACTAAAATAAGTGTTGGTGTATGTACTATAGGTAAGTACCTACATGCCCTGCGCAACGGCAAAAGGCGGGACGATCAGTGAAATTTTCTAACGAATAGTACGGGCGGCAAGCGGCAAAACAAATGTATGAATTAGCACGGTTTGAAGGTAAATAACGAAATAATGCACTTGTACTTTTATTTCATATTTAGTTTATAAAATTATCAACCGGTTTCGCTTTTCAAAGCATCTTCAGGATAATATAATATGTATAATTCAACCTTTTTATATTATCCTGAAGATGCTTTGAAAGGTGAAACCGGTTGATAACTTTTATAAACTAAATATAAGTAAAGTAAAATAAAAGCACAAGTGCATTATTTACCTCCAAATAATGGAATATCACCCAGTGCTGATGATGGAAAGTGTAAAAAAAAAGTAGCACGGTGCATGCCACGGGTTTGAGCGACAGACGCCGCGAATAGTTAAAAAATCAAAACAGTTTAGTTGTAATCGCCACGAAACAGTGAACACTGAAACTTTAATTGCTGAAATACCTACTACCTAGACCAGCTTTTTGGAAGTCTGGTTCCCACATCATAAATATAAACATGAAGTAAAGAGATTTTGGGAAGAAATATATCTTATGGAATTTTGGGAAGAAATAGATACCAACACCTATAGACACCAAAAATGTTAATGTTGCGTTGCTATGTATGTGACGGCATGGCAATGCCACATGCATAAGCCTACCGGTAACTTGCTGTTCAAACCGGAACACGTTACGCGACAATGACGAGCATTATCGCTATGGCGGCAGGAATAAATAAAGCGGTGGTACCATATACCCGGGCGAGACGTTGCGGAACTCTACCAGCTAGTAATCACAACTCCCGATGGTAGTGAAACGTATCGTTCGCCTTTTACGAGCTGCCTGGCAGAATGGCAGATGGTCTATTTATAATAATACTTTTTTATAACATTTATTTATTTGCCACAAAAAAATACATCAAAATATTACAATATTGAACGATGATAGCTGCAAAAGTAAAATTACTGAGTCTATTTTTGAAAAGGGGCTAACACGGAAATCTATATCCCGATTCTTAATCAAATCATGTACTCCACAATCTCCCAGCAATATCTGTTCTGCATGCGCTCTCGGACTATACCATAGACTATACTGATCGCGTCGGCGAACGCGACTGCACGTGGCTTGCAAACTGTGCAGCATCGCCCGCGCAGTTCGCGTCGCGTTGTTGGTTCCCGTGAACAGGCCGTAGAGTGATATCTATCATCTATATATCTTCTTACATGCACACACATGCACTTTTTATATCATAAGAATGACGAACAAACACCTAATTCCACTCCTATAATGTCAGCCGATATACTTGCACATGTGTCTTTAAAACCCGATTAAGCAAATAGTGGAATGCATTGAATGAGTCATTAACATATTTGGTGTCTACAGTCGGCGATCATCTGACCATCCATTGCTATCCTACGTAATAAAGAAGACGATATATAAGTAGGCCTCAATCCATCTGTAACGCAAATGGTTTTAGTGATGCGTCATCGCTTTTATATTATAAGCTAGCAAACAATAGACGACTCTCCTGATGGATAAAGGTAACCATATACACCCAAAGACGTTAATGGAGCGTTACTAATTACTATTCGTGTGGCAGGTTATAATGTCCGTACATAAGCTAAACTTACTGTCCAAAACGGAACACTACAGTGACAAGTATTGGCGGAGCAGCAGCAATAGGTAAGTCAGTGTTACCAAACCCGGGGGAGACGCTGCCGAGCTGTGGTAGTCACATCCTAGGCCAATCGTTGGCCTTTCACGACCTGTCTAGCAGGAAGGCAGATGATCTATTCACTCTAAAATTTATTTTGTTGTAAATCACAAATAAGTATAAAACGACAAAATAAAATAACTACATATTTATTTATATTGTGCATTTTTATTTTCGACAATAGTTCAGAAATCGTCAATTTATAAATAATTTGACATCATACCTTATTTTCAACAGGCAACATTTTAAAGACATAGTTAAGTTGAGACCTATTTATTTTTTGTTCAATGATACAAAAAATCATTTGCGCATGTCAATTATATAACATGTAGATTGAAGAACCTTATACTTAAGGTATAGGCTTCAGAAAACAAACTCAAGTTATATTGCAATAAAGGCAAGACCAAAATACAAATACAGGTCACCTTTTGTCAAACCTACGTGCTTTCTACCAAGCCATACAAAACGCAACTTTCACTTCAACTTGTTTTGAATAATACTCAGACAAAGCAGGTTAGTTGGCTCCTCTTATGACCACATTTATAAATATAGAAAATTCAAAAGCACATAAGCTATCCAAATGGTTACCTGTATTATAAAATCATAGTAAATACTAAATATTATTCACATATTAGTTTCGTAGACGATTTTAACAATTGGTAATGTCTCTATTGTAATAAATGAAAAATAAATATAAATACACCGTCACGACCATGTCCCCGGAGATGTATTGCTCCTATGAATGACCTAGATGCATTGCTCCTAGCAAACGGTATAGCTAAACTATTAGCAAACGGTATAAGGTACTATGGCGTGACAGGTGGGTGAGCTATAGAACAATCGGGTACATATCTGACTGTCTGATTGGGGAAGCCAGATATTTATAGCTTTTTTTGAGTAAAGCATCACAAAAATTTAAATATGGACTATCAACGTCTGCAAATTGCAAATTGTAGCCATCATAGTAGTGTTTCATCACTTTTAAAATTAAAACAGACTGTATACAAAGCAAAATTTTCATTACCATAAATGCTATTTCCATAACTTATAGATGCACCTACAAGTTTATATAATATTTATGCGCAATAGATATTCAAATGTTTCAATATTCAAATACAATTTTTCCATAATCAATGAAACAAATAAATGAAACAAAGCTGTTTTTGTTGCTAGAAGATAAATTATCACAAAAAAATACATAGATTGACATTTATTGCGTTGCGATTCGTATGCCGAGGTTTTTACTATATTTTGTGAATGGTTTAGTCTGCGACCGGGTTTGGGCAGGACAATCGTCTAGAAAATTTGCTAGTCTAGATATTATTGAATATTATAAACAACCATATATCATGATATGCATGACTTGCCTCACACATAACAAATCAAATCATGACTCGAAACGTAATGCAGGCGTAACAGTACTTATTAGAGATGCCTCGAATTCGATTACTATTCGGTATTCGGCAAAATCACTTTTTTTTAATAACATAATATAGCAAACAAGCAGATGGGTCTCCTGATGGCAAGAGTCAACCATCGCCTATAGACACCAAACACGTTAATTGTGCGTCGCTATCTTGTGTCGAGGTCTTAATGCTACATGCAGAAGTTAACCGGCTACCTCACCCTCCAAACCGGAAAACGACAGTGACAAACAATGACGCTATTGCGCGGCAGGAATAGGTAAGGCGGTGGTACTAGACCCGGGCGAGATAATGCTGAACCCTACCACCTAGTAGCCACGAAGATTGTGACTCGCATAGACAATTAGTCGCCTTTTACGACATTTCTGACAGAATGGCAGTTGGTCTATTTTTCAAAGGAGCCCAAACCAACACTAATCGTGGCATCTCTATTATTTATTTATTTTTAAAAAAATATTTAAAAAATTCACCGAAATTTAATTTATAATAATATAATTTGCGGTTTTTACAGATCAACGACGCATGTGCATCGGCGCATATTTATATCAAATTGATTTTATGTCAAGTAGAAACTTAGAAAAGAGTAATTTAAAGGTCTGGTCCCAGACCAAAAGAATTAAATTCTTTTAATTTGTGCTAACTATATATTACAAAAGTATCTTAAATTATTTTATACTAACACAAAACAACTCATACAAAAACAGCTTCCAGTATTTATTACAAATGCTGCATTTTGTATTATATGAATCACTTATTATATTGCGATAATTAAAAACGTATGGCAATTGGTAAATGCTTCTTTACTTGTTATTAAAACAAAAATATACAAGTCACATTAAGAATTATTGTGCCAATTTCAATACAGATATTCTGTAAACTATATTTTATTAAGGTTTATTTAACCCATCTGCCTGTTTGCTATCTTATGATATTAAAAAATAAATAAATAAAGTATTTACGAATTATTTGTACGTACGTGAAGTGAAAACTTTAGATCTCTTTTTAATAGAATTGAGCATACTAGATGCTCACTAGTAACTTTAAAAAGCTCTATAGAAAAATAGTGAAATATAAAGAGTAAGTTTATTTATTCATAATTAAAAATTACAATAAATAATTAAAAAAAAATATTACATTGATTTCCTCTGTTGTGTTTATTGTCTTTTCAGCTTTGTATTCTTTGTGTTAAGTAGATTTTATTGGCTGATCACATAATATACAATAAGTATATTATGAATCTAGTATAAATCTTTAATTATCGCAATATTAGTGTTTAAAATAATTATTTTATGTCATTTCTCACACATTAAATACAGAATCAACAAATACAACCTCAACCTCATATTAATCATACATTTAATATGTACCAAGATAATGAATAGGAAACAATGTAAAATGTGGGTATTTCTCGTAATACTTACATGAAAAATGTACAAAAGAAGAATAAATAAAAATGCTGTATAGAACCATCATTTATGATTGAACATGGTTTTACTAGCATCAAATTCACATCTAAAACAATTAATAATAATTACCATCAGTCTTCATTCAAACACGTTTGTCAAACATTTTTAATGATTATATAAAAATTTATGTACCACATTCAAATCACGCAATTTAAGAGTTTATATAGGTACCTAATAAAGCTTGCATAGGTATGTGAAGATACCACCTAAATTCTCCATATAACTTTTGTCATATTTTATTAAGCTAAGGCTATGTTAGGAAAAAATAAGACATCGGATCCACCAAGATTAGTCAAAGTCGGTTGTAAAGTTAATGACTTGCGAAAACCATAGTTGCTAAACATTGACTTATTATTACTATGGACGTCGGGTCCGCGCTAAAAAATGTCCGAGAAAAATGACCTACAAAACTCAAAAAGAGCTACAATTCCGCGTTAGTCTATACGTCGAAATTAAACCGTGACGTTATGAATTTAGTGTTTAAATTACCTTGTTGACATTTCTATGCTTGTCATGTGTAATTGAGACATTTTTTTCGGAATTTTAGTATGAGACCCGATGTCCATAGTAATAATAAGTCAATGTTGCTAAACGTCCCTTGTGGCTCTTTGAGCTAAATGTTTTGTTAGCTCAACATGCTCTAATAATTTAGCGCTAATTGAAAAGATTAGTATATTCATCTCTAAAAGTGTTAATGCTAGATTCTTGATACGTGTATATCTATACATGTCTACCAACCTCTGATTAAATATGACAACTCTCACTTAAGAACAGCTAATTAAAAAATTTACATAATGTCAAAGCAGGTACTTAAACCAGTTATATTATGGTTTCACACTGCGTGTTTTGTGCGTATTAAGTTTTTATCTGATAAGTATACATACATATTTTATAAACTTTTTCACTTACATCAGTTTTTTACTTTACTATTATAACAGTATCTTATCGATTTATAATCAAGGAACACGTGCCTTCGATATCTCAAACAACGGAATGATGCCAAAGTACCGCATATGTTCAAGCTTTAAGTTGCTGTATTAACGAGTGCATTGAAAAACTTTAATGAAAAATATATGAGGAACCGCGAACTATAATTCCTACTTTAATAATATTAAATTATGATTGTTGTCGTGTATTAGAATTCTACGCTTAGGTACAACTGGCTAGCAAAAGATAGGACAAAAATATTATACGTTTTGGACTGCTCTCACCAGGCATCCCATGAACTAGAGTTGACATCTATAACAAATATGTACATTGGTCACAGTGCACAGAGAAGTTCGAAATCCTAAATGTTCAAGCTAAAAGTGAGATTATTAATTCCGTGTGCTTCCGTGTTTTCAGTGCCACAAAGACTAAAATCCCCTGAATCTATCCCTGTTTTTGGAAAATTTTGGACGGTTATAAATTTAAGTTCTGATATTTTTTTTAAATTGGTGGATCTTTTCACGTAGTCACTGGCTGCTATTACTGTAATTTTGTGGGTTCTTTTGGACCTAGCTATTTGGAATAGAAAAATAACAGCAACGAAGCGAAAACTTGAAGATTCCCCTTCTAACACGGTATCTCATAATATTTCTCAACTCTCAAGCAATCTATCTAAATTTACATTGAAAATAATATTTTATTCTTGTTCATGAAATCTCTGGTATAAAATCTCACATAGGACTAAAATAGTCCAGAATATTAATTGGACTTTCTACGAATTTCTAAGATCACAATGATGTACATAATTTTACGTTCACAATGTTCCAAATATTTATATACAAATAATTAATACACCGTTATGATGAGGTCACTGCAATCCAAGAACAGGCAAACCATGGTGTACGTGTAGGAGTTGATTGCCATGTTAATGACTGGTTATTCATATGAAGATTCGTAAGCAAATATTTGTTCATTAAATATTTTATTGTATTATTAAAAGCAAAAGTTCAATGTCACTGGTTAAATACTATTTAAATTATATGGAAACTTAAGAGACTTTAATTGTGAAGTTTATGGAATACGTATGGAAAGTTATATTACGTGAATCTAACTAGTCCACCTAAGCCTAGACTAATGATGTACAATAGAGGTCCTCAAAACTCTTGGGTAACGTTATCTTTATCACAACATTGACAGACAATTTTAAAAACCCCCAAAACAAAGTGCCCTCATTAATTCAACATATATAACGTGGCACTTCGTTTCGTAGACGCGTTTTGTGTCTGAGTATATGACAATGTTTTCTCTCATTAATTGTGACGGAGGCTAGTGTGAATTTATTTGTATATGAATTTGAAACATGTTAACATTATATTTATACATGTGACTAACGCAGATTAACAATTAACTTAATTTTGTTCAACAAAACATTCTAATAGTAACAAATGCTATCCACACATACATATCATCACATCATCATACAGGTATCATACAGGCATCACATGCGATTGGTGGTGAAAGGTTAGAGCATATTTGACCATAGAGCGTGTGCTTTAGGACATGATTTTGAAGTATTATGGTTATGCAAAGAGGCAAGTATACTTCATAATACTGAAAATTTTTCATGACAGAAATAAAGCGACCAGAGTATCGAAAATATCATTGACGGGAAAAGGTTAATAAGACGGCTGTGTTCTTAAAATAAGTTGATATGAAAGTAGATAAAGATAAAAAATATGTTTAGGGATGATGATATAACCTATAGAGTATACATAGCCACATTTTTATTGTAAATCATACAAATGGCATTACGATTTACATAAACTTTTTAAAGAACTGAAAGTGTACACAAAAGCTGCCTTATCTCACTCGCAACCTTTTAACGCAAACTCTTAGAAATTCTATATCCAAACACGAATTTTACACGTAACAAACTGTATATATTAGACTTGCAGCATATTCACATTTGTAAAATATATCCAATAAATATGCATGTATCCATATAACAACTACTACACAGACATACTGTGCTTTGACCGCATTTACCAGAACCGTCGTCCGGAGGTTACCGAAACATGCTACACTATTATTTGAATATTATTTTAACATTAAAGTTTTTTCTTGTACTAATGATTACAAAATCATAGCAATATTATCTAACGGTATTGCTTTTATATAAATTGAATTGGATAGACGCGAATGAAAACCCATGCGCATGCTCTATAGTTAATACCTCTATGGTTGAAAGCAACTGACATACAAAGACAATACACGCAATTCAAAACAATATCACTGTGTGACTAGTGGTACTATCGTCGACAATTAAGTATTAAGAATTTTGAATCAGATCTTATGTACATCAATTTACTTCCTAAAGATGTTTCACAACAATACCGAATTCCAGCTAGGTCTATGTACACTCTAATGCAGGTAAATGTATATAAAACAGTTGTATATTTTCTTTAAAATAACCGTGTTTATTCGTACAACATATTTCCACCCCATAATAAAAGAAAAATAACAGAAAGATTTAATTTTGATTTTTTTATCTACATCAAAAAAGATATGCTTCATACAAAAGGCGTATTTAATGCGTGTTGTCATTATCCACTAGTTAACTTTTGAGACAACAGGAAGTACTGAAGGTACCACTCATCACAAAAGGAAGATTTATACTAATGATTATAATAAATAGATAATAACAAACATCCATACATAAAGATATATTTATACATGTTAATGAAGTTGTTTTGATGAAATCAGTTTCTTAAAGAATCTTATCATTATTTTATTTTTACTACTACTCATTCAATTTAATTTGTTTTTCTAATCATACAAGTCACTTATTTGAAATCGCCACACGGGGAGTCTGTATTGAAACATTAAAAATTAACAGCTTAATGTTATGTGTTTGTAAAAGAAACCTTAATTTCACAGATTTTCTTTAGTGTACACAAACCTAACTGGTTTTAAAAGTCTCCTTTCACAGTACATTTGAAAAAATATCGAATTTTTGGTGTCGCTAGTTTCAAATTAATTTCGAATAACTCTACAACCTACAAAATTCACTCTATCTTCATAGTGCCACGATTGCAAGTAGCACCGTTATATCGTCTGGCTTGCCACCTGTAACATATAAAATGTTCGCATTAACTTTAAAAAGTAAGCCCCCTTTTCAACCGACTTCCCAAAGGAAGGATTAATTCAGCTGTATGTTCATTTTTTTTAAAATGTTTGTTACATCAGAACTCGGTCATGTATAAACCGATTTTGGATTTTTTTTTGTATATACTTCCCATGTGATCTGATTTTAATTTTGTGAGGATCTAATGTAGGGTTCCGTAGATACAGAAAATGGGAAGTCTATTTCTGCAGCTTTACTGCGTTAAAAAATTCTCAATGTTACAAAACATGGGTGGCTTATACGTGGCACGCTAAGTGTCATCTTGCAATCCACGGGCCCTGAGTCCCAAACAACTACATTTGTTACCTGTTTCTGCCGCAATAGCGTCAATGCTTGTCATTGTCGTGTTCCAGTTTGGAGGGTCAGTAGCCGGTAAAGTTAACATGCCATTACCGTTCCGCAACACTAATAGCAACACACGATTAACACCTTTAGTGTCTATAGACAATTAGTATTTTTTTTTTTCAAATATTATAACAATAATGACATTGAAATCAATACAGCAGAGTGACATGATTTATATTTTGATACTGTTAGATTTCAATTGCAAAGATTACATTTTAAAGAATTAAAAAAAAATAAAGATGCTTGTTAATTAAATCATTGATTTTAGTGAAAAAAGTAATTTAATTTAAACCGCAAATTCAAAATATTTTTATTTAAAACTAGCTGCAGCGTGCAGCCCGCTGCAAAAAAAAGCTGTTGGTCAATCCCGCGGGAACGACTCATTTTTTCGAGATACAAAGAAGCCTATGTGCTATTCTAGATCATCATCTATCTGTGTGCCAAATTTCATCCAAATCCGTTCAGTGGTTTTGGCGTTATTGAGCAACAAACATCCATCCATACATCCAAACTTTCGCATTTTAATATTAATTAAAATTAATTAATTAATGGTATAGATAACTTTTACAGGCACCTTTGACGGGTCGACAATTAATTAGCTCTACAGCTAACGGATAGGAACGCGGTCTTAAATCATTTACCACCGTGATTTAAATCATGATTGATCAAAATTATTAAATCGTGCCAACCCTTTTGAGTGCCCACCTAGCCTCTACTTTACTG
This sequence comes from Apodemia zela, assembly GCA_018236825.1. Taxonomy (NCBI): domain Eukaryota; kingdom Metazoa; phylum Arthropoda; class Insecta; order Lepidoptera; family Riodinidae; genus Apodemia; species Apodemia zela. The sequence continues at coordinate 10,340 of DWBA01000908.1, forward strand.
TAGATATTACAATAAATAATTTACACTTACCAATAGCGTCAATGCCATTCTGCCTCGCACTCTTCGCAAACGGCGACATATAGCATCCATCAAAAGATAAATTCCTCGCCATCCACGCGATAGAATTCGCCACCGCTTGTAATTCTTGGGCGTCACTGGCGAAGCCCTGTGCTCGCTTCATCTCGGCCACAAGGACAGTTTCAGGGACGTTGTCGAAAACACCATCTGTTGCAACGAGTATTACGTCGCCGCATTCTACACGGAACTCTGCTGTCTCCGCTGACTCTGGTCTGAAAGAATATAAGCAACACTTAAATTTTCTTGTAACTTGTTATTTTAGTTATTTAAATCTATGTCTGTTAACTGCTGGTTTTTAGACTATGTTTCTTGCTAATTGTAGCAGCCAATTGAGCCAGCTGAGGAGTGATGACTCTCGTAGTGAAAAAAATACCCAAAGATGTTAATGATGCGTTGCCATCCTTGTGACAGGGACGTGTTTGTGTTAACCTTTGCTCCCTATGAATGCTTCGGCAGGAAAAGTGCTTCGGTGGAACCAAATATTGGCAAGTCGTTTAGCCATCGTTTGTCTTTTACAAACTGCCTATAGACATGTAGACGTTCTTTTTCCCTATTCCCTGTGTTGTTGGTACGGGCTTCATCAGAGCCATCTGTTTGTTTGCTATCTTATGACATAAAAAAATCTATTACAACGTTTACAAAAATGTATTTTCTCCGTATAAGCATAAATAATTTGCCTTAAAATAATATTTTCCGCAGTGCATTTTTCCAATGTTTTTCTGGACCTAAAGGAATCTAGAAATTACGGAAATAGGTTTACATTATAAAGATAAGTTATTTTACAAACTATACTTATAATTAATAGAGTTGGTACTTGTCGCTGTTGTGTTCCGGTTTGGAGGGTAAGGTAGCCAACAAATTTATGCGTGTGCCATTCTGACGCCCCCATGCGGGTTAGCAACGCACCATTAACATCTCTGGTGTCTAGGCGATAGTTATCTCCCTATCTAGAGAGCCATTTGCTTTTTTGCTACTCTATGAAATAAAAAACATCATTTAAGGACCTATGTTTATCTTGTTCGAATTTTATGGAGAAGATTTGTATTGCTAGTGTGGTTGTTTAAATTTTCTGTATATAAAGTCAAAAACTATTGGTTCAATTATAAAACTTCTTTTCCCAATAGACTGCTACATTATCACGAAAGTTTCAGCGATATAACTTAGGGTGTAAAGCGAGGGCCTATGAAAATTCTTACATCGCGTGCCCTGCAAAAGGGATTCGACCACATTGTATGGACTGCTCGGCTCCATGTGACCATTAACTCAGTTGTTTATTGACTGGTATT
>DWBA01000909.1:0-11700 GCA_018236825.1 Apodemia zela
GACCGGAAGGCAGCGGGCAGTACTCGCTGACCGGAAGGTAGCGGGTAGTACTCGCTGACCGGAAGGTAGCGGGCAGTTCTCGCTGACCGGAAGGCAGCGGGCAGTACTCGCTGACCGGAAGGTAGCGGGTAGTACTCGCTGACCGGAAGGTAGCGGGCAGTACTCGCTAACCGGAAGGCAGCGGGCAGTACTCGCTGATCGGAAGGAGCGGGCAGACCTCCTCGATAGGTAGGCAGCAGGCAGACCTCGTTGATAGGTAGGCAGGGCGAGCAGTACTCATTGACCAGAATGTAGCAGAGATACTTTGTTGACTGGAAGGCAGTGCGAGCAGTACTCGCAGGCCAGAGGACAGCAGGCAGTTCTCGCTGACCGGAAGGCAGCGGGCAGTACCAGCTGACCGGAAAGAAGCAGGCAGTATTCGCTGACCGGAAGGCAGCGGGCAGTATTCGCTAATCGGAAGGTATCCTCGATTGATAGGCAGCAGGGATACGTTGTTTACTGGTAGGCAGCGCGAGCAGTACTCGCAGGCCAGAGGGCAGGACTCGCCAGCCGAAAGGCAGCGAGCAGTACTCGCAGGCCAGAGAGCAGCGAGCAGTAAACGCTGGCAGTTGGTAGAACGCGGTGGTCGTGACGCTGTGGCTAGAAGGCACTAGCACACCTCGCAGGCAGGAGGGCGGCGAGTTGACAGAATGAATAAGTAGGCCAAGTTCGTTTATAAGAAGACAGCAGGCCGCTTTGGTAGAGGCCCCCTTTGAAGAATAGATAATCTGCCAAGCAATTCGTTAAAGGCAAAAGATTGGCTAAACTTGTCTCGTCCGGGTTTGTTACCACCACCGCTTTACTTATTCCTGCCGCAAAGCCGTTAAACTTATGAACGTAACATGGCCATCCCGCCACAAGTATAGCAACGCACTATTTCATATTACCATATTTGGTGTCTGTATAGGCGATGGGTGTCTTTTCCACCAGGAAATCATTCTGGTTTTGTATCCTGTCATATATTGTAAAATGCAGAGCAGAGCAGAGAAAATCGGAAAGCGGTAGGCAGAACTTAAATGCAGTGGCGCGACTCACTGACCAGAGTGCAGACCCTGGTATCTGGTCGGAAAGCAGCGGTAGTACACACAGGTCGCAGACTTCATTCGGCCGATGGCAGCAAGGCAGACCACCTCGTTGGCTTGCAGGCAACGGGCCGATACTGTTGGCTAAAAGGCAGCGGGCATAACTCGCTGCCGACGGAAAAGCAGCGAGTAGAACTCATTGGCCGGAAGTTAGCAGCCGTAAGTCGCTGACCAGAAGGCTGCGTGCAAAATTTACTGGCCGGAGGGTAGTATAGCACTTATTTAGTTGGTGGTGATCTTGCAATATCTAGGTAGTAGTCTTCGAAAGCTATTTGGTCACTGGACGTCGACTGAAATGAAAACGAGAAGAGCACGTGCCAGAAGCCAGCAAATTATGTACATACATATCTCGATAGTGTTATTTTATATTTAAAAATCGATATTGATTTTTAAATAAAGTGCAGTTTTATGTTATTGATTTACAGAGGAAACTGTCTCCTTATTGCTAGCACTGACGAAAAAGTTTCTAATTTGGAGAAAATATAAAATTTTAAGCTTTAAAAAAGCCTTTTCTATACAATAGCGTCGGTGCTATTTTAAGCTAGCTTTTAAGGTAGCCGATAAATATTTATGTATGAGGCATGATAACCTTTGCTATATGGGTAGCAATGCACCATTAAAATCTTTGGTGATTATATACGCAATGGTGTTTTTTTTAACAGGATCTGCTTGTTAGCTTTATTGCGACATAAAAAATATGAATATGGAACATTAAAACACAAGCTTACTTTAATAGTTTTGAAAAATATGCAGCAGTTTTTGTTCGATATTTCAACTTGGCATATGATGACGTCATGATGTACCACCTAACCCTACAACCCAATTATATCACCCGATAGTCTAGTCAGTTAATTTGGATTAAGCTACTACAAATACGTAATTAGTAAGTAATTGAATAATGTTATTTTTTTACAGATTTTATGTTATGTTTGTGGCTGCATATCCCCGTTACGTATTTGTGTGATGACTAACACGTAACATGTTTGTGTGATGTCAATTGGCGCCGGTTATCTTTTGCCATTGTGATATAATTGTCAGTTTCATTCCTATATTATTTAAAAAAACTAACGGTACTACAGAATATTCTTGAGCTTATTATTTACCTAAGTGATCAGAAAACAAAGTGCTGAACTCGTTGCATAGAAGTCAGCGGGATGAACTTTCTGGCCAGAATGAAGCAAGTAGACTTCGATGGCCGGCATGCTGACACCAAAATCTCTGGGGATGGAGCAGTATCCAGCGCGCAGCACTCACTGGTGTAAGGGCAGCGCTTAGCGAGCAGAACTCGCTAGTCAAGATGCAGCATTCAACGAGCAGAACTCGTTAGTCAGGAAGCAGCATTCAGCGAGTAGAACTCGCTGGATGTGGTGCAGTATCCAGTAAGTTCTATGCGTTGACCAGGAGGCGACATCTAGCAAGCAGTAATCGCTCGCTAATAGCCGTCAGAGTTCTAACAGACTTGGAACTGTTGATGGCATCCAGCAAACTGAACTTAGTGGCCGGAAGTATAACTCACGAACTAGGAGTCAACGAGCAGAATAATCAAGTTAGTGTAGAATTGACCAACTGTCACTTTAATTTTGTAAATGACGTCAATGCTAAAAAAACAGAATTATTACCTTCGTCGACACATCGCTAAATTCTTATATTAAGATCACAAACAAAAACCAGCAGATGAGTATTTTAGAACTTTTGGTTGTGATATTATAAATGAGAATGAAGTGACTTCGGTCAACGAATCGCTTTTTTCTAACATTGTTGATAGATATATCAAAATTGAATATGCACAATTCGTCAAATCGCAATGTAGCTGATAAATATCAATCATTTTTGTAATTTATAAATATTTGAGTTAATCTTCGATGATAATTATAATTTGCATTTGTTATATTTTCTGTATTGCTGGAATACTTTACGACAACAATTTTCATGATTTTACTTATTACTATTATTATATTATATTGTCTAGTATGATTATTATATTGTCACTGATTACGGAACAAGCAGTTATATCTTACGCGGAAGTAATTGGTAAGTATTAAAGGAACATTTTAATACACAATTATGCAAAACAACAATTTGTCAGTTATTTCAGTAGTGTAGTTGACAAATCAAAATTACTCTGAAATAAGTAATAGGTATTTTAAATATTAATAGAAATATAAAATTAATAGATTTACCGAGTCAAAATATTATTATCGCCTCTTAAGTACCTACACTTTATGGTGATACACATATTATCCTAGAAGACCAAGATGATGCAAACAGCTATAAAACGTCACGCCCTATTCCACAACATTATAGTTTGATTAGACAGGACCGGTACTTACGTAAACGAATGAGAACACGGTTAACCTACAAATCTAATAGCAGGCATCGGTAGATATTATATTGTTCGTTTTTAAACGTCTTAGTTACCATAGCCACATTCACATTGCAACACGTGGGTAAATGAATGTTGAAACGTAGAGGATAATCGCGCCTTTCAACTTTACGTAGATAATTAAGGATCCAACACCATATTCCATTCACATCAATCTTAACTCACGCCCAACCTCTTCCAACTGTAAAGTGCAATTTTACACGTCAGTGATCATAAATGTTAGCTGAAAAATTTAAGACCTTATCTAGGCAGATTTCTACCTTACCTGTAGTTTTATGGATCCGATACTTGATATCTCATTTATATAGCATTTTTGCATAAGCATCATATTTTTGTATACCAATATAGGAAGTTTTATTAAGTATGTTTTATATATAAGTAAAAAAAATCTTCAATATGTATTTTGTAGACATAAAATAAATAGGTATAATTTCATAATATCCAACTGTCAGTCAAATATATTCAGCAGAAAGTTTAGAAGTAAATTTTAAAATGGTATCTCATCCTCAACCTTATAATGGTTAGATAAATTATTCAATAGCCATTGTAATTCTCATGTTTGGGATACGTCTCATAAAAAAGTATCTATTATATATTATTTTTGTTAAAAATTAACATCTCGTAAAGCTGAAATGTTAAACGTGTTACGATTTGCGTGTATGTAGGTCGCACCACTGAAGACCGCCAATGAGCCAAATGTGTCTTCTAGTGATAATGATTTCAGTAGAGTTCATCACGGAGCCAGTCCTCGGCATCTACGATTACATATGTCCCATACAGTTTTGTAAGACAGCAGATAAAATTTAAAAACAGTAAAATAGCAGCAACCCTCCAATTTGCCAGTTTCATTGGGACCTTAATCAGAATTAATTATATGAGGTTTTCTTAAACCCCTAAATAAGTAAAAAAAAATTGTCAAAATCGGTCGATGTAGAAAAGAAACAATGACAAAATGGCGGGTCGATAAGAGTATAATTAGGTTATTCCAAAAAAGCAGTCAATCAAAATCAATATAACTTTCTGCTAGAATTCTTATGTTAAATTTTATACGTGGTTCTATTTTTAAGTACCTACTTAGTATTATTTGATTTATGAATTTCAATGACAAAAAATTACAGGAAAGTTTGCGTACCTACGTCATTTGATTTTCTTATAAAATCTAATGTCGTGAAAAAACAGTGTCTGAAAAGAGGCTTTGACAAAAACTTACGTAAAGTTTTTAGTTTTTTCGCAAATTACATTTAAGAGATACATATCTTTACACCAAATCCTTTGTGGGGTAGGCAGAGAGAACCGAGTGCCAAACAATCGATAAATAATCGAAATTTAGTTCATTAAATTTGTAATCGCAGAAAATTGCAAATTTTATGAATTTAATTTCTTTAGCATATGTATTTAATCTACAATACAAAAATTAAAATGATACTTCTGAGTCCGTTCCTTGAGTTTTCTTCATTTGCTATCAATAAAGCTTTGCTTTAGTGTTTGCTCAAGACATGTTTAAGTGTTTGTTAGGACCTTTACCAGTTATGTTCTATAGATATATAATGCAGCAGCTAAATTCCTCTAATTCCATAGACGGCAAATTAACTGCACCAATCGAAGTGTTCATAACCTGCGCATATTCACACGTGGAGATTTTCGCCAAAAAAATTGCAGGCAAAATCAAACCATTTAATGTTTATGTGATTCAAGATTTTCATTGGAAAATTTATCACTTACCTATAATTAATTACTGGCCAATACAGTATTTAATTATTATAATAAAATTTTACCCTTTTAAGAAATGTTCATTTAGCGACATTCGACTATAGACGTACGTATATACAGGGACATTCAATCTTGACATACCAATATTATCAATCAATTTGCGTTGTGCATTACTACTTAAGATTGACAGCCTGTTTGGGAAATAATGCTTGTCGCCAGACCTCAGACCTTTGTGCCAGACTTCAGTCAGAATTATTACCTCTGTAGATTTTCTGCAGGTCTTGTTAGGCAACAGCTGTGAAATACATAATTTCTTAATATATAAAGCAACTAATGCAAGATAAATTATAATTTAAGAAATAGCCTAAACGAAAATATTTTAAAAGTTGTCACGAAAAGATGAAATGAAATGAATGTTTTTAGAACGCAGTTTGTTAAATGTCAACATTTGAGTTTGTCCAAGATATAGTCTCCTCTATTTCTCTTTTTGAATAATAGAACATCTACCTTCTTGCAACGCAGTTCACAAACAGTGAAAGTGGTAAGTTCTACAGGGTTTTGCCCAGATTTCATGCCACCGCCTTGCCTAATTCTGCGACAATCCCGTCAGTGCTTGTGACTCGTGTTCTTTTTTGTACGGACTGTCGTACGGAAAAGTTATGCCCATGGTGTCCCACTATCACACGAATGACAACACACCATTTATATCTTTAAGATTTATAGGCAATGTTCTCTCCATCAAGAAAACCATTTGCTTGTTTGCTATCCTATGACAAATAAAATCAAGTACAAGCAATTTAATCAGTAACAAGTACCTAATATCTTCACGCCTGTATCCCCGAAGAGGTAGGCACAGGTACAACCAGTGAACCCACGATTAGCCGAAGATACTCGGTCCCACAATGTGGTAGATGGCACATCACAAAACTGAAAACTATTTTTAGATAATATCTATAACAAAAGTACCATTTACATCTTTAAAGATCTACAGGAGATAGTCTAATTAGGAGAATCATATGCTTGTTTGCGGCCATATGAAAAATAAAATTAATTCCACAAAGCAATTTAATCAATAATAAATAATATCTATGGCAAAAAGTAGTTAAGTTAGCTGCTAAAATCATCTTGCGAGTTAGGTACACACAGTTGCTTACATTTAGGCATATTAAGCAGCCATATTGTACCAATGAAAATAATGTTTTTGTTTCATCCATAAATAAAAATATTTTTGTCTATTGCTACTTACCATAGTCCCTTTTTTATATTCAATGAAGATAAATTCTTAGTTCAATCATTTAATTTTTAGGTAAATAATTCAGTAATTTGTTATGTAAATCTCCAAAAAAAATTATTAAGTTGTAATCCATTTAATGACGGTTGCCATTTTATTTAAAAAAAGTATGACTTTTGTTTTCCTCGAAATGAAAATACCCAATATTTTCATTCAACACTGGTCACACGGCAAAAACAAGTCAAATATGTGGGCAAATAAATAGATATATTAGCTTTATTATTATCTTATATAAGATAAAAAAATGTCATCTACCTTGACCTAAAGAGCAGCACTATTCAGCATTATTCCAGACAGGTTTTCATGTGTGAATGGTTGCTCTTCATCCAAACTTAGATATAGCTTTGATCAAAATTTGTTGTGGGAAAAACATCCATTTTAAATTCAAATGTTGTGACCAATTAAATGATTACGGCCCATCTTATTCATAAATAGAGCCATGGTTACTTAAATCTTGTTGCCATTCAAGACTGGAGGTCTTCACATTTTTCTGCCACCAAAGTGCAGCCTTACAAACATTGTAATCTTACAAGGCTGCCGATGTAGCATTTACCTGTACATATGTTAAGAGGCAAAGACCAAGAACATGCACATGTATATTGGTTAGAAAAATAAAGAACCACAAATTAAACAGTTATTTGTACTTTCTTCTACTCTATCTACCATTTCAATTAGTGATCAACTGTATATGAATGGTCACTTAGCTAACTATTAAGAGTCAAAATTTGTATAGGTATTTGACTTTATATCCTTTAAATTTAGCAGCAATGAATCATTCTTTACTAGTCAGTTATGATTGTGAAACTAAACGATATTATAATGTTCTATATTGTTTTCATATTCTAAGAAAGTCAATATAAAAACTTGCATCTGATTTAATGCTGTGAAGGGTTTATGATATTAACAAAATAAAAATTCAATTAAGTTTGTATAAGTTAACTGTTAAACAGTGTTATAGTATACAACTTACCATATTATCTTTAATAGAATGTGGTTTTTGTGATAATCATTTCATGAAGTAGTCATTGGTAATATGTAGTTATTAGGTTATCCATTATATGTAGTAAGTATGACGAATATCCGCATCAGCCCACGCATGTCAATTTGTTCATCACTCCCATTAATTGCTGGCTTCTAACACACGCCTTTTACATTCGCATGCCTTCATATTTTTCCAATAATATCACTATTGTTTTCAGTGAAAAATCGTGCTACTTTGGATTCTAGAGGTGGAGAAACCTGTAGGATTCAAATTTATTGCACAGTTGCCCATCGATATGTATTACAAAATATTGGGCAATAATAATTAGTCAACATTTTACAGTACATACGTGACTCACCAGAACGCTAAGACAGTTGTCACGTGATCTCGGAGAGCGTCACGTGAACACGATTCATGACGCAAGTGAGAGGATGGCGACAGGAAATTTTCATTTGCATCACTAACATCTGGGCACGAAAGGCAACACACTATACCAGTAAGGGTTAAATTATAGATTGGCTAGGTCGAAATAAGATTAGTTTCCGTATGGTTACCTATTGTGGGCTGATACCGGATTATATTCGAACGCGAGATTGAAATTTTCCAGCAGCAACGCTCGCCGTGGCATACTTTAGACAGGCGACACCCGCAGCCATGATGCAAACTCGTACTCGGCACACCGCAGCTCAGCATGTAGATCAGCTCGCAGCTTCATGAAGTCGTTGGTGACTCATGAAATAATACATTTTGGGTGAAATTCCAAATTAAACAAAAAGAGTGCTTTGAAATGAAATTCGAAAGTTCAAAAATATTTTTTTTATTTCCATACTTAAACATATGTTACAATTTATTATTCAATATGAATAAAAAGAACTATTCCAATGAACTATATTTGAATAGAAAACTGAAATCTTTATTTTAAGGTTATTTTATTGAAATTATTAAAATAAGAACAAGACCGAATAAGTAAACAATTATTACTATTATTTACATTACTTTGAGCATACAGAAAATTTCGGTTTTATTCTTATTTTATGAACACAAAAATACACGATACCGTTACAAACCCATAGTGAAGTGAGCGGCGACCACGCCCCAGTGGCAGCCAAGATGGCGGCCGTGTGATGTCGATTGCAGACCCACGCGATAGGCAATGGGACTGTAATTTAAAAATATCCTACTTATATCACAGATTCAATGACTAAGAATACATTACCTAAAATATTATCCTACATGTTTACAGATCTATTACAGGTTTAACTTTATCTAACTCTCTAAAAAAATTATCGAGGCCACTGAGATCATTTTTCCACAAATTGTCAATTTTCTCACGTTCTTCCTTGGCTACATTTTCTTTCTCGTGACATAACCCAAGACTAATTTGCATTTGTGCCCATTTTCTGGCACGTTCTCTTTGTTTTGTAAGAAGTTCTGTCTCAGCACGAGATAAAGAATTGCTTAGTATTGCAATGACTCTGTAATCACGCTTTCTCTTTGTCTTGGCACTATCAGATTTTCGTTTTACATCGCTGACCCAATTAGACAGGGATTGAGTTTTACTTTCACAAAAGTCCTCAATAGACTTTTCACATTTATAGCCCATTATAAAGAGCTTAAAATATTGCAGATAATTCAATATTACACACCTGATATAAGTCCAGGGCACAAAGGTCGTACGAAGAACACTACACTAGACGTTCACACCACACCAATTTCAGAAATAAATTGCGGGGCGCGACGTCATCGTCGGTTTATATAGGGGACGCCATCGCTGCCCCTCAACTGCGTAATTACCAAACAAAATGGCGGCTTTCCCAGTTGCGCGCGCAACGGCCAACGCGATTATATCAATACACTACTGAAAAAGCAGCGCTTCATGCGCAAGATCTAGCGGTTCTCATATTTTAAATTTATACTCCCATACTATAAATCCGTAGCGTTTGTCTATACATTCAATTTTTGTCATATTTCGTGATTAAAGTATTTATTTTATGACACACTAACGTCAATTTTACCATTTTGAAGTTTGTCTGTCTAACAAAGACTTCTAAGTTCTATGCGTCTATGGTTCTATGTACTATCGTAATACCACGTAATACCTACAATACGCTCTCGTCAGTGATCTTAATGTCCCGTTTTATCACGAGCTCGGCTTGACCGATCTTAATCCAAATTTATATACCTACAGTGAAAACACGTGATTGCGCAACTGATAGGCCATATATCTTCTCTTCGTCTGTCTGTGTGTATGTCCTATTATAACTCAAATACAGCTTGACTGATTTTGATGAAAATTGGTATATAGCGAGAACACGTTATTGCGCAAATGATAGGCCATGTTATAATTTTAGTTGTTTTTAAAGTTTTTTTAAGTTCATCCCAGATTTGTTTATTATTTTTATATCCAAAAATGCACAATTCATAAGGTAAAATCAATTCACCAAAAATATATGTTACATAGACCACTTTATTTATTTATTTAACTCTTCATGTACAAAAAACACATGTAACACTTTCTCAACTCACTCAAACATTAAATTGACAAAACTATGTAGGTAAACTACATCGGTGTGATACTCTTTAAGAGATCTCTTCCAGCAAAACCTGTACAAGGAAAATTATTATTAAACAGCAGGTAAGCGTACATTAAAGCTTAACTCATGCAACATGTTGGTTCATGCTACTATACAACTAATTAAAACTAATAGTGATAATTATAGTAAAAAAAAAGAAATGTACAACACAGGAAAAACAAAAAGAGCTAATTTCCACGTTGATAATCATAGTCACAAATCAATTAATACACTGTATAAAGAAAATACTCAAAATAAAAAAAAACATAATATGTTACCAAAAAATAATAATAATAAGTAAACGAAATCAAAGGATTATTTGACAGAGAGATAATATTGTTTAACTTTCTGTTTGAAAGAACTTACAGTCTCACACTCTTGTTTATATGGTTAGGAAGCTCATTCTATAATTTAGCCGCTAATATTGTAAAGGAATTACCAAAAAAACAAGTATTGTACGATGGAACTAAAAAATAGTTGATATGGTACAGCTGCGAATTGGTCGACTACTAGGCTAGAGTTAAATTAAAACGCTCACGCAGATAAGGGAGAAGATTTGTTAATCGTATTATAGATTAAAGTCAGTATATGAGCCATAAATAAATATGTATATAGGCTAATATGAGCATTCCTGCGGTAACGCACAGGCAGCCATTGTAACTCTGAGCGGAAATGAGAAACGTGGTCGAATTTACGCAAACCGTACGTAAACCTGATGCATAGATTCTGAAGACGTTCAAGTTTCATATTCTGCTAATCTGTAACATCTAAGTAGCAGACATCTGCGTAATCCAGAAGCGGAAGAAGGAGGGTATGGGAGAGCAAAATTTTTGTGTTATGGGGAAGAAAGTTCTACAGCCTTTTAACGAGTGAAGCGAGTAATGAAATTTCTTACTCACTTCATTTATATGCTGTGTCCATGTTAAATTTAGGTAAAAAATTTGGTCCATTATAATGCCCAAATTTTTTACCTTATCGATAAAGGGAATAGGGATTTACATAGCTAGCCTGGAATTTAGTTCCAAGCTAGCTATGTATATGCACTCAGAATAAGATTATTAACAAGCGAAGTCGCGCGTTATGGCTTGTAAAATCTAGCGAACAATTTTTAACCATTTGCAGCGCTTTTTTGCTTTTGAATCGCCACGCGCCGGGGACGAGGAAACGTTCTTAGAATACAATGGTTGTCTGTCTCATTCTAGTTTTTACGTATAATTTTATTGATTTGTGAAAATATTTGTGCAGATCTAAAGAATTAGCATTTAATTGAATAAAGCAAGTGATATAATCACCATATTTATAATAAAAGGATATATAAATTTTAGGTAGGTAGGTGCCTATATACATGGACTTCCGTACCTACCTACACCTACAGTACCTACTATAAAATAATTATATATTTGGGTTTATCGTCCTTAAAGTCTAGCACTAAATTATAGAATTGCATTCCTACCTAGCTACCTACCATACTACCTACGTTGGTAGATATAGACATCTCACATATGATGCCAATAGATACCATCTACCTACCTGCTTTTGACATCTTCTAGAATGATTTTACGCCACGTTGGTCGGCGGGGCCCCTTTTGTAGAATAGGTAGAGCTGGTAGACCATCTGCCGTTCTGCTAGGCAGTTCGTA
>DWBA01000910.1:0-11698 GCA_018236825.1 Apodemia zela
TCTGCATGTGGCATTAAGACCTCGCCACAAGATAGCAACGCACCATTACCATCTTTGGTGTCTATAGGCGATGGTTGCCTCTTTCCATCAGGAGACCCATCTGCCTGTTTGCTATCTTATGATATAAAAAAAAAAAAAAAAAGTTAGTGTATTCTGAAGAGGCAAGCATGCAAAAAGGCAAGCATTTGGCAACTTTTTTTTTCTAATAAAAATAAGAAAATGAGTAAAATGCTTTCTAAGGGTGACTTACAAGAATTTCTTTCTTAGTTTTCAATTTATTTAATAGCTTATTTAATTATGTACTACGGTAAGTAAAATGCTTCCTAAAGGTGAACGCGCGTTTATCCGAGCCGAACGCGCCGAACGAATCGAACGAACCGAATTTTATGTATGAAATCGTATGAAACCCCGCACACTTGTCCGCGCCAAATCGTCCGAAGCTAACGACGAAGCTAAAATTGCGGCAGGAATAGGTAAGGCGTTGGTATCAGACCCGGGCGAGACAATGCTGAACTCTACCCCCTAGTAGCCACAATGTTAGTGACTCAAATAGCCAATTAGTCACCTTTTGGGACATGCCTGGCAGAACGGCAGTTCGTCTATTCTTCAAAGGAGCCCGAACCAACATGGTGTACCTCCTGCTAGTTTGCCCCCTCTTCTATAAAAAAACGATCTTAATTGGTATAATTGTTTAAAATTTCGTGGTACGAACCTGCAAGAACGCTTGTATCTGGCTTTTCCTCTTTCTTTATTGTTCTTGAAGTCACCATCCGACTATATGTGGTTTTTGTACTAGAGCATGTAGGTAGTGCATGGCTCAAGGATTTGTGAGCTCTTAACTCTTTCATGGTTGGGAACTTGATACCGCATTGTGCACACGTGAACATTCTCTTCGGGAAATGCAGCTCATCCTCCCTGAAAAAACACAGAGTCTTGTTTTTAAAAGAGTTACATATTTATAATGTAAAAGGATAGCATGCATGGCTAGTACATGTTGCATGAGAACCATATCAACGGCAGTACTAGAGACTAACGAGTTCAAAAAAATACAGCCAAATTGATAACCTCCTCCTTTTGGTTTTGAAATTGAATTAGTTGAAAATACAGGCACCATAAATTTATATGTACAGCAGTAGAGTAGATAAATTATTCTAACTTACAAAGTATCCGGTTTTTCATTAGCATCTACGTCTGATCCATCAGAGACCCAGCTCTCGCGCGCGATCAGGTCGTAGGTTTCTGCTGGTGGAACTTCTGAATATATCTGTATCTGAAACATTACACCATGAAATAAGTAAATTAGAGCATATTTTTTCTTGAAAAATAGACAGTCTTCTATGGGTACATATTACAAAAGAAGAGTTAGAGATCAGTCCTCCAGATAAGCCAAATTCCCCAGTTCCTGGATGAATATTTAACATTGCACACATTCTAAGAGCACCATCTCATCACTTGCCTCTAAATGTCAGTTTACTAAACCACCTTTGTCACCTTTGTCAGTTTACTAAACCTGAAAGTTTCCCAGCGCATAGTCCCCAACCCAGGTTAGAACGATCAGGGATTATGAAATTTTGACGATGTTTACTTTGGCAGCAAACAGGTAACCAAAGTGTGAACCTCAATTTCGGTAAAGTATTAAGGTCAGTTTTTTGGTATTTTCTTCAGTATGGTATTAGAAATGTCGTCCCTCATTGCCGGACACAGCATGGTTGTAACCCTCTGCCAGACACCCCCAAAGTTTTGCGCTTACATTGCAAATGCTTCTTAAACTTTATGAGATAGATCAAAATAATGTTCTACAGAATTGTATATCTTAAAAAATCTACAAAAAAGTCTATGATGTCTATCTCTTTAGGTACTATTTGCCACACCTGTGTTACTTGTTAGCTGCCAAAGTAACCATGGTCCAAATTTCTTAATGCCTGATGGTTCTTACCTGGGTTAGGGAATATGCACTGAGAAAAATTTTCAGGTTTAACAAAATGATGAAGGTCTGGCTAACGCGGGCTCGTAGGATATAAGTAAACCAAGCTACAACCTCTATCTGTAGCCATAATTTCAAGCTCTCATAGGCTCAGCAGAATAGGATAAAGGGATGTTTAAAGCCGTATTTATCCCTGTCGAGAATCGAATCTGAGTCCCTTCGATTACAAAGCAATCTGATCCAGGAGTAATTATACAAAAACGGGGACTTGCCAAAAATGGCCCTTAAGGTTTATTTGAATAAAACATTTTTTGATTTTGACTTTTGATTTTAAACTTCACTAACCATTTGCCCAAGGGCGATAAACTGCATTGAAATTGGAGGTCATGAACTCAATATACTTTTTGACCTCTATAATTATGAATACAATAAAAATTTTGTTTCAGATAGACATTGAGTAATTATAGATCAAATATAATAACAGTGATTTAAGCATGATAAATCCGTCTAGTAGATAAAGAAAGTATTGAGTCCCATTATTTATCTGAATAAATATTTTTGATTTGATTTGATATATACTGTTTTTAGTTATGCATGTTATTTAAAGATTATCCTTGTTAATATTTTGTCTGCTACCAGTTGAATGTAACTATTCCGAACTTCGTTTTGAAAATTGAAAAACATTAAAGTACATATGTACCTATATATATAAGGTAATAAGCCAAACAAAATAGTCTAGCAGGTCACTAGACACAGCCATACAAGACACAGTGAGAGAGCATTTGCAATATTTTTATATTAATCTAATATATTTAATAAATTAACACCAATACATTGGCAGCTCTTAATAGTGAATTCAAATCCAATTCAAATAGGAATTTTTGCCGCACTTTACAGCTTTAAGAATTAGAATTGTTAGAAATTATAATATTTTAATTTCCTCCAAAACTGTAAATTAAAGCTATGTGTTCATTTAAAAATAAAAACTATAAATATTAAACAAATGTAAGTAAAATACAGGTGAAGTGAAAACATTTTGCTTCTCACCTCATTGTTTTTTTTTGCAGATTATTTAAATTTGCAGAGAAATTAATTCCTTGCAATTTTATTTGCAGATTTTATCACGTAATTTCATTCTTTAACAATGACTTAAACAATGGTGACACTTTCAAAATTACATTACTAGTATACAATATTTGCTAACTAAAAAAATTAATCATCTTCATTATGGTGGGGTCCATCTGGTTTGTAATTTAAGGCAAGCTATCAGGATTGTTTAAATTTTGTTTCAATCCCGAAATCTATGACCAACCAACAATGGACCAACTGTCGCCACCAGATCAGCCCAGAAAATCTATAGCATGAAGTAGATGGTTAACTGACTCATAAACAGCTAAAACTACTGAAGCCACAAATGCAAAACTTGGGCAGTAGTTTCCATTTATGGCACAGAACTCTCAATAAAAATTAATAAACACATGTTTCAGCATATTATGTCAAAACTCATTAATAACAGTGATAAAACTTAAAATAATTAAGTATCTATGTAGATAACAAGCATTGACGGTCCTGTTGGTGGAGTGGTTAGCAAACCTAACTACGAATCAATGGGGCTCGGGTTCGCTTCTCGACAGGGAGAAACATTTGTGTGATCAGTATAGATATTTGTATTTCTGGGTTTGAGTGTTTATGTATTTTGCAGTATTTATAGACATGTTTCAATGTATTATTATTGTTTACTAACACTCATGCCACAAGCAAATAATTAGCTTACTTTGTGTTAAGATCAATTCGTTTAATTTGTCCAGCAATATTTATCATTATCAGTTTACTATACGTAAGAGTCATAAGTTTACCGTAGCCTATGGATGTTCACAAAATAAGTATTAATAAGAAGTGAACACCCATGTACCAAAGGCACAAAAACTATGATGTTTCCAAAACCAGTGTAAAAGGACAATTGTGCTAACTTGCAGACAAAAACTGGTACATAATTTAAATTCAATGACTTTCATATAGAGATAAATTTAATTTCAAGGTAAGAAGGCAACTTTGTATTGTGATAAGGCATGCGTACATGTGCTGTGTGAAGAACTGTTGACTGATTCCATTTTACTTATAAAGAATTAACAAATGTGACAACCCTCATTTAATTTCTCCAAACTACTTCTAAACTATTTTGCAACAATTTAGATGCTATTTCTGGCTGGGTAAGATGGCAGTGTCGTTTACGAACATAGTAGTTTCTGCACATGTGTGTAGACAAGCTACATATAATTCTTAGATATTAGTTGTATGTGCTACTTATTCTACTATTTAAGAATTATATATAGCTTGTAATGATTCAAAATTGTGTAAAACATTCTGTGTAATGTAAGACATCCCTGGCAATGCTATAAATGGTGAAACTGGTTGAATTTATTAAACAATATAAAGAGTGAACTAGAAGTACAAGTGAGTTTATTTGTAATATTATAAAATGTCGTTTCACCAAGTGCCGATGACGGAAAGTATCCATCTTAACTTGAGTAATTTTAAGAAATAATGTTATAAAGTAACTTTTAAAATGCTTGCATTAAAGTTTTTAGTATCCTAGTTAGTAAGTTTTTAAAATTAATATAAGTATTGTCTTCTAGATATTGAATGCTTAGGGTATTCAATATGTATGATGGAATCCAAAATATAAGGGATTTTCTAACATAATAAAAAACTTTGACTATGAAATATGTAAGTGTGATGTGACCTACAATTAATGATAAATATTTATTATTTGCGTTTACATAAACATAGCCATATCCTGGAACCCTCAATCCTCTTTAATGAAACTGACACATTCAATTATCTGTACATGTTTGTGCATAAATTTTTAAACCTAGTTCTATTTATTCCAAAAGTTGACATGGTAAAAAGTATCTTCACCCCGAAGAGGTACAACCAGTGTACCCACAATTAGCCGAAGATGCTCGATCCCACAATGTGATAGGTAGCTAGCCTATGGCCAACCAGGCACTTTTCCAATCCCGGGCAATGTAGATTTTACCAGAAAACTGAAAAAAAACTCACTTTTTTAATTGCCCATTCCAGGAATTGAACCCGGGACCTCGTGTGGTCAACTCCAACACGGACCACTACACCACAGAGGTGATTTGGTTGGACATGGTTAAGATTCAAAGAAAAATTTACCAGACTATAATCAAGAGTCAAGACTACCAGATGTTTGTACTGTCTTGAACAGTTTAAGTACCACCATTCAACTTTTTATAGCTACAATACTACCAAAATCTTGTTTAGGTTAAGACATTAAGGTAGCTGGTAAAATTGTACACGAGGCTATGCGATACTGATTGCTACTTTGCTTTTCTTCTTCTTTGCTATCTTTTTATAGCAAGAACTGTTTGTAAACTATTCTATGTTATATAAAAATAATACAGATATGGTTAACTTACCCCACTCCAAGGTGACTCCAAATCTCCATTGCTTTCTTGACCACTCAACTCCCCCCTAGGTGGCATTGTTTCATCCGTACAAATATTTAAAACTGGTTCTTCTTCACTTCTACTTTCACACAACAACTCTGCTTTTGTATCTCTCTCACACTTTTCTCCGTCTCCCTCCATTTGCACATCCACTGTAGCCATATCAGAGTAATCGACCCCACTCTCAGCTATTTTGTAACTTTCATGAATAAAGTTTGGAAGGACGAATTCAGCTTCCTTTTGAGACGGCTCACCCCATATATACATTGTATCTTTTGATGGGTCTTTCCCAAAACCAGACTCTTTTTCAGCATCAAATGTTTCTACACGATCTGGTGTGAAGTAATCTGCATAGATATTATCACCAAAGTAGTTTTCATTCATCATTGTGACAAATTGCTTGCTTTTAGAAGCCGCTTCCAATTCTAATAGTTCTCTGTGACTTGAATCATCATCAAAATCATCTACTGCCATATTACCATAAGTAATGACGTTAATTGGTCGTAGAGTTTCCATTGGTGCTATATCTTGACTTGATCTAACAGATTCATTGCTAAATTCATTGCTTATATTTACTTCTTCTTTAACCTGAACTAAATCAGAATTGGAAGTGTATTGATCACAACTTAAAGAAGATGGAGCCTCTGGTTCGATGTCCATGGGCTGCTCTTCAATATCAGCATCAAAATTATGATCATTGTTTTCTTTAATCTTCTCAATTGATATGGTTTGTAATAAACCATTTTTTTCTTCATCACTTTCACGTTTCTTGTTAATTGTAAAATTTTCAGGTACTTTTGAAGATGACGGTAATGGATCAACTTCCGTATTTGAACTTGGTATCAAAGTTTTTGCATTTTTTATTTGTAAAATTTTTTTATGCTTCTTCACATAAATATTATTAAGTCTTAGTGGTAAACTTCTAGTTGTTTTTGCCGGTGAGGTCTTCTCAGTTTCCCCATTAGATTTACTGTTTGAAGCAATTTCGTTATTCTCCGTCTTGGGAGAGAGAGGTGTGTGATCAACTGAGTTATCACCATGTTCCGATAATTCACTACATGGTGAAATTGATGCCTTTTCATTACATATGAGATCAGGTACTGGACAACTATCAGAGAATTCCACATCTAATTTACCACTTGTAGTAGCTTTAGAAGCCTCTTTATAAGATGGTGGATTACCAACATTCTTTATAACAGAGAAAGAATGAGGAACTGAGTTCTCACTGTTTGTAAATGGTTGAGAACAATTTTCACTAGCATTGGGGGTATTCTCATCCAAATCTGGTAAGATCTTGTCTGGACTTAGAGGACGTTGTATGTATTCTGTATCATTTGGACCAGTCAAATCCATAACGGTATTTAGCATGTTCTTGTGATGTTGAACTGGTACTTCTACTTTAATATTACTTAAAATTTTTAACCCTTTATTAGACACAGACACATCATTTTTAGAATCAGGTTTTTCAACTCCAACTTTATCTTGTCTAACATTAGCTGTAGTCTGTGTAGGTACAGTACTTGTGCCGGGTTCATTTATAGAGGTAGTTACTACAGGTAGCATCGGGTTTACTTCAATAACAAGTGTTTTATTTGGATCACTAATTATATTAGGCACAGGTTTCTCAATGTTAGCCATTTGTGGGATAGTTTCATTGAAAATAGGTGCCTCACAAGTCTTAGACAACAACTGTTGAGGTGTAGCATACATGCATGAAGTATTACCAAATTGGTCCACTACCATAACATTCTGATACATAGAACTACTCTGAGCTACATTTGATATGGTATCATGTCCACTTAGCACAGTTGGCATGCTGGAGATAAATGGTTTACCATCAATATTATGGACCATCTCTCTATAAATAATTTGTGAATTCTGTGTAACAACTGTTGTTCCAGGGGTCATAGACGCAGTGGATATTTGATTGAATTGATTGTTTATTGGAGATGCTACAGTTTTTGGATCTAAAATTTGAGTACTTGGTATATTACCAGTCATTATCATGTTACTATGTATATTTTTCTGAACAAATGACGGAGATGGCATAACCACATGAAGGGGTTTTACCCCAGGAGTTATGTATTGCACACCCCCTACATTAGTCTTCAAAAGTAGATTTCCTTGCTTAGGCACAATTTTCACAATATCATTACCTCTTTTAGAGATTGAGGGAACTACAGTAGTCTGCAATTTAATGCTAGGGGATATTGTTGGCATGTTATAAGTAAAAATATTATTTGCATCCATTCCAGTGTATTCAGAGCTACGAGAAAATTTAATCTCTTGCTCGTCTTGTTGTTCAGGATAGTAAGGATATTGTTGGTCAAAATTAGCCATAGGTGGTTCAGTATTTCCATAGGTCTGCTGGGGTTTATCTAACTTTACTGTGTATGTATCGGGACTATTTATTAAGTTATTTTCAAATGATATGTTTCCCATTCTAATATCAGGTGTCCCATTCCTTGAATTTGCCAATGACGCTGAAGACTTGTTCCTACTTGGTGTTCTTCTCCAGTATCTCTCATTTTCAATATTTCTATGTTGATTAACCCATCTCAAGCTGTCCTCTGTGGCTGGTGTTCTAGATCGACTTCTATATGACCTTTCAGAGTGTGTAGGAGTTGATGTTCTACTACCATAGCTTGTACTCTTGGAAGATAAATTGCACAGAGCCTTTATAACTTGATCTTTTGGATGTGTGTCCAAGTGGGACTCCAATGACATCCCACTGTGGAGATACAGTGTACACACAGGGCATTGAACCCTTTGATCCATATTTACTTTTTAAAAGATAGTAATAAGGAAAAATTGCGTCGCGCAGGGTGACCCTGGCGATACGTGAAACGTTATATCGTCCAATGAGCTCTCAAACCGAAGCACCACTCTGTACACTGTCCGTCACACGCACATCTACTATATACACGTAAGGCGAACGGCCCACAATACATATCTTCTCTACAACACGTTGCCTTATCGATCTGTCGAACAAAATAAACCTATGTTAATATACAACAATAAATTCCATATCACTTAATATTACAAACTCGTTCAATGAAAAAACTTAAGAACAAAAAGAAACAAAAGAACAAGATAAAGGCCATTGATATATAAAAAAGTCGAGTACGAGAAAGAAAGAACTGAATACATTTGTAATGTTAGCACAATAACGGGGCTTACCTTATTGCAATGTTTGTCATGTACGGACTGTACAGTCCATATCATGGGTACATTTAAAATACATTCCGTACTTATGTATACGACAAGCACTGTTAATCTAAAAATATTTTTAAATAGTCAGACATATTGCGATATTGTAGACGTCTTGATCACAGGTTCATAAATTCACATCACAGACTAATAAGGGATACTACGTATCAGACAGCCAACTACAGAACAAAAATGTTGTACTATAGTTGGTACATTTTTGATGTCGTATGACATTTGTTTTTTTTTATTAGTTCTGAGCACAGGAGGCAAAGGTTGTAATGGCTACAGCCAAAAAAAAACTAGCTTGGCTACCTGGGTAGCGTCCGCCGCGTACTTTTAGGTGTATTTTACACCCTTAGTTTAAGGCTTTATTTTGCATTCTTTTCTTGCTAAATAATACAAGAACAAAAATAGAATTAAATGAAACAATACATATTATTTATTAAATGATTTATTTTTTAGCTTTGTCTTGTACTTCAAAAAAGCTTTTTTTTGCATCGCAGGCAAAACTCTATCATTTAATCTAGCAATGTCCGTGCCCTTTATAATTTTATTAATAATATTACACCAATTTATAATAGTGAACCTAATTGTGACCCCAATAAAATTCTCTAAGACTTTATGCTTATGTTTGGTACAGTCAATAAAATCAAATGAATACTTGGAAAGAATATGGTTTGCTATATTGTAAGATATATTATTTTCATGCGGCTTCTTTTCCAAGTACTCATTTGTTTCCTTAACAACTGCACCGAAACACCTAATAGCACTTTCCGATGGGTAGTTCAGTCTGTTATTTTTACAGTTATATTCCCGTTGACTCACCCATTTGTGTATTTCTGTAGGTTCCTTTGTAGTGAGGCTTTGGGAACAAGCATAACAATTAATTTTTAATTTACTAAAAATAGACCGAACAACCCATCCAGCAGTGTAGGCCCGGGAATGAACATTGATACGTTCTCGGCGGGCCTTTTCTATAATTACATCTATATTTTGGGGGCTAACATGATCCGGCTCGACATTTTGATTAGTGTCATCAAACAATGATTTTAAATTTATTGCTTGGTCAGCCGGATCATCCTCACAATTAAATGTATCATGGTGAAATTTAATAATTCTAGTTATCATTAACGATTTGAATGTATTCTTGAAGCTGTGGCAGTTTGGATCATTATTTCTAAAATTATATGCTCTAACTTGACCAAAAAAATTTTCTATAGGATCAGAGTTAAAATATCTTGGTCTCATAATTTTTACCCCTTCACCTTTTAATATCTGCCACAGCCTCATTAAACTTTTTATGGTTGTAATAAAATTGACAATAGAGGGCACCGACTTTGGTTTTCCGTCTTTATCGATAAATTTCATTTTTTCTAATTTTTTTGTTGCTTCTTTCCAGAATGCATGATGGGAAGATGCCTCCATGACTGCTGTTCGTAAAAGCTTTCCTTTATTTTTCTTTGGATATACAACTGCTCCGTTAACACTATCAAATAATTTGTCAAGGAACAAAACAGTATCAGCAGTATTTTGTAATGTTTTGCTGACTGCTCTCCCATCAACATAGTGAGCTGGAAAAAAAATTATCTATTACATTATGTTGAACATTTTAAAGGGATAATGTATAGGATAGCAGATGCAGAGGATAACATTAGCTAATTTCGACATACATATTTCTGGCTTGAGTGTCATCAAAATTGGTTTACAGATACTAAAACTATTTACATACATATAGGTGATACGCTTAGCATTGAAAATGCTATAAATGAGGCATCTATTAACCCCACCATTAAAAGCCCCTAACTTCACTAAAGAGAGCTGTAACTTTAAAATAAGTGGATAGATTTTCATGATATATACTTGTGAAGAATCCTAAAAAAACTTGCTTTCTAACTAAAAATTGCACTGACATTGAATCATTAACTGATAGCCTTATGCCTCAGACAAACAGACATACAAATACAGAGGCTCTTTAAGAGTTGGGTTTAAATTTTTATACTTAACCTGTTTAAAGTGT
This sequence comes from Apodemia zela, assembly GCA_018236825.1. Lineage (NCBI taxonomy): Eukaryota > Metazoa > Arthropoda > Insecta > Lepidoptera > Riodinidae > Apodemia > Apodemia zela. The sequence goes on from DWBA01000910.1 coordinate 10,628, forward strand.
ATTTCAATAATTAAACAAGATATTTAATAATTACTTACAGAACTTGGCTGTATATAACAAAGCTGCAGAAACTGTTTGGCTAAAAACCTTCACACAATTCTTGACCTGAAAATAAAATAATCTTTATAATCAATCATAATCCATGCAATACAAGGAGAAACTTAACTGCCTCATTGGTCTAACAGTAGCATGTTCAACCATAGTTCGTCAGGTCCCAGCAGGGGCGTGCGCTCCATGTAAGCAGAAAGGCAGAGCATTACTTGCTATTCACATATATTTTAATAAAACGTTCGAACGTTTTAGATGACTTAAATTAATAGTAATTAAATGAATAAACAAAATATAATAACTTAAAAACGCCTAATATTTTATAAATAGCACCTATTTATAAAATAACATTATTTTTCCAAAGCGTTTGGCCAATGAAGTATCAAGTAATGCCGCCTCGTCTGGCATGACATTTGTACGCATGTGTGTTGAAATATTGGTATACATGAACGTTTTGTAAACGCACACACCTATCACGATCGAAAGGAATCTGTACAGTAAGGCATGCGGCATAGTTCTACGTAAGTTCGGAAGTAATCGGAAATGTTCGTTAAATAATCCGAGTAGGTAGTTTCGTGTTTCGCCGTTCGCGCCGCGGGACGCCCCCGCCCCCCGCGACGTCATCATTTCGCTTTTTTCATGTGTTATGCATTGTTTACTATTTTGTTTGCGCCAGAGTATATTTAGTTTTCTTAAAGATTTTTCATTGTAACATTTGAAAGTGTGTACATTTAACAGTTTTTCATTGCAGTGATTTGCTTTTACGTTTTACGTTTGTACGTTTGTTGAATTTTTTAAAACGATATTTAGTTAACGATAGATAGTTTTGCGTTGAAAATGTGTACCTATTTATTAAAAATTAAAAATAACAAGTTCTCACAATTGTCATTCAGCGATTTACCGGAACCTTGAATATGTGAAAATTTAAGCAGACTTGGTGATTTGATGGTGAGTAGTTATAATATTTTAGCCAGTAGCTGCACTAAGCGTCGGCGACGTCGGCGACCGCTGCGCCTAGGGTCT
>DWBA01000911.1:0-11696 GCA_018236825.1 Apodemia zela
CCTCAAAACGTGGACATCCGGTGAAAACTCGATTTCCGAAAATCGGGGCAAAATCAGTAACTTCCTTATACTAGTACAATGATCCTTGCTAGTACTAACGTACTAACGTAGCGGGAAGTTAAAAATTTCGAGTTGATTTTTAGCAACAATTTTCTCTCTCAACGCGTCGCACTTTCATTAAAATATAGTAGGTATGTAAATTTCGCCTTAAACATTTGACTACTTTATACATACGAGTATTATGTTAACAAGAGCGAATAGTCAAGGAAGTCAGCAATTTAATAAATGTGAATGACGGTCTATCTGTCTGTTACGCCTTCACGGCTGTACCGCAGAACCAATTTTAATGAAAATTACCTAGGGGATAGAAAGAACATTCTTCTAAATCTACCCCTGAAGGGCTGGAATATGAATAAAAAATTATATGTTTTACACTGATGACTTGCTAATCTACTCGCGAGCGAAGCTGCGCGGGTCAGCTAGTGACGGTCATAAATTATAAATATTAGTGACGCAGTAGCGTAGCTCAATTCGGCAAAAATATGTCGCCACACAAACACACATACGTATACCTGTTAATAGCTACAAGAACGTGGATACTACGAAGCATTACACTAAGTGATATGAAACACCTTACATGATAAATGATAATATATAAATATCGCTGGACAAATTACACGAATTGATCAAACCCCAAAGTAAGCGAATTATTTGCTTGTGATATGGGTGTTAGACAATGATACTTATACATATAAAATATTAATAGATATATGTATTAGTACTGAAATATACATAATAAACACCCAAACCCAGAAATATAAATATCTATGCTCATAAGTCCTAACACAAATGTTTGTCCCTGTCCGGAATCACATCTGTGCCTCATCGATTCATAGTCAGGTTCGCTAACCACTTGACCAATGGGGCGGTTATGTATTCTATCTCATTTTGTCGGATGCTAAATGCTATAGATGTATGCGTTCATCTTTTTTTCTTGTCGTCGAGTTTCAATTCACAACGATTCTACAGAAGTTTCACTTCAATGTGTTACAGTTGCAGTTAGAGGCCGGGTCTGGAGATGGGCCGGGTCCGCCGGTGAACAACAACTCGGAGGGCGCGGCGGCCAGTCCCCCCCGCGACGACAACGACAACGCTCAGCTGCCGACTCCACACAATACGCCGCTCACACCTTCAGGTAAGTTGCGACACAGATTTATCTGCAGCTTTTATTTAGAGGCATAACATATGAAGGTGCAATCATCGAGTTATAATGTACAGTTTACATTAATATTTTAACAGCTAGCAATCGCCTTCTGTTCGAAACTCGACCACTCTATTAATGTTACAGCACATACATCTATTAGACAAATTATACGATAGACAAATTATGAATGTTTGATTATTTTGTTTTTTTTTTCTTTTGTTTTAATTGTATAAGTTTATTACCTCCCGTGATATTTTTGTTAATAATTGTATCTATGAAAATCACTGCATGGTATCCACGCCACAGGCTTTGCCTAGTGTGGAGTCCAATAGAAATTTAAGCTTTTGCAATTGAAATTTTGAACTAAGTAATAAATCTATCTCATCTTATCTTGTCTTATCACAGACTACTTAAATATTAAAATCTCTCTGGATAATAGAGGGTAAAATTTTTTGCCGCTCGTAATTTATGGTCTGGGCTAGATGGTGCGTCATCTACGGTCTGGGCTGAAAATCAGCGCTGCAGTCATCTGCAGCAATACGCTGAGCCTAGACCCTTTCTGACTGGATTGTACTCGGCAACGGTCTATGTTTACATCTTTAATATATAAGTACATCTTAGAATTAATTTTAAGTTTAGTGTAATAGTTTTACATTAGAGTATTTATTTAATTTGCGGTGTAGGTACAATCTACTGTCAGAATAAACGGTTTCTTTCTTCTTAATTAATCTTCGTCGCGCTATACTAACCGTCACTAGACCCTGAGTATTCAATTGGTGGGATTAGAGTTAATTCCTGGCAGGAACAAGCGTTTGTATGGTGAGCACAGATGATTGTAATTTTGGGTTTGGGTATTTATTAAAAACTAGCTGTTCCTCGTGACTTTATCCGCGTGACCCAAAAACATTATTTCTCTTTGCTCAGTCGGGTAAAAAAGTAGCCTATGTTACTCAGTGAAGATGCAGCTTTTTAATGGTGAAAGAATTTTTGAAATCGGTCCAGTAGTTTTTGTGTGATAACATTACAAACGTACATACAAAAACACAAATGTTTCCTCTTTATAATATTAGTTTAAAAGTTTAGACTATCTGACCCAAGAGAGCTTTTGTTCTGTGCAAGAGACGTTGTCTTGTATTAGAATGAAATATTAATATTCAAAAGTACGGTCACCGCACGTAGTATTTACGACTCTAGTCGCGAGTGCGGTAAATTGCTGTTTGTAAACAATGAATTTCTATGCGCCGTGCGCGCGTGACCGTACAAAATATATTTATTTGATAATTAGGTCGAAATTTAAGTATTAATTTTTTGACATATTTGGTATGAGAATCGATTACTGAACACTCACCCTTCTTCAGGGTGTACAGTCTTTTACCAGTCAACCTGTATACTAGGATGGGAAATGACTCTCTCGACAAAAAGACACATCCATCGCCTTTAGACATTGAAGATGTTAATAGTGCGTCAAAATCCATATGGTAAGGATGTAATACCACATGCATTAATTTACTGACTATCATAGGTTCGTTTTCATGAAACTCTAGGAGTTAGCCTATTCGGCTCAGATCAAGAGGACCCGGGTTCGATCCCCGGGTCAGGCAAGTTGTATTGAGATTTTTTCGAGGTTTTTCTTTGTGTATTACCACTCCCGTGCCTCGGAAGACCACGTAAAGCCATCGGTCTCGTTATAAATAGCCGATAATCGTTATCAGATCGGTAAAATGCGGTGATGGAGATCACCAATAATCTCGCCAACCGACAAACTGGTGAATCGTGGTGAACCATAAAGTCCATAGACGTTAGGTTTACTCTGCCTACCCCGCAAGGAAACGGGCCTTGAAGATACTTTTAAACAAGTTTAACCAGAGTAAAGGTCGATTTAAAAGTATATAAATAGTTTCTTGGAAAATGACCGAATCATAACTGTGATATGGATGTTATAACACACAAGATAGCAACGCACCAATAACATCTTTGATGTCTATAGGCGATGGAAATTAGCGCGGTTAGTCGAAGACACTCGGTCCCACAAGGTGATAGGTGGCAGGCCTATCGCCAACCGGGCACTTTTCCAATCCCGGGCAACATTGATTTTATCAGAAAACTTAAAAACACATTTTTTTAATTGCCCGACCTAGGACTCGAACCCTGAACCTCGTGTGGGCAACTCCGACACCACTATATCATAGAAGAGGAGGATTTAATGCTATTGTAAATTCTTAGGTTCTCACGGAGTGCTTTGGTGGTGATGAAATGGATGGGAAGTTCAAGGAATGGGGCTGCGAGGAATATGAGTTACCAGGCATGCCTCCATCTCCACCGCCTCCACCGGGTGGTGATGATGAACTGTTTTCCCCGCCACCAGGATCACCGTGTCGCTTAGACTTAGATGACAGTAGTCCTTCCCTTGAAAAACCGTTTGTACGAGAAATGGAGAAGACTATAGAAGGCTCAAGGTTTATAGCGCAACATGTTAAAAATAAGGATAAGTTTGAAAGTGTAAGTAAATATTTTAATTCTAAGCAAGCTTCTAAAAATAAGCATAACTTTGAAAGCATAAGCAACAAACTTTTAATAATAAGGATACGTTTGAAAGTATAGGTGAATATTCAATTCTAAACAAGCTTTTAAAAATAAGGACAAGCTTAAAGATGTAAGAAAATATATAATTCTAAATAAGTTTCTGAAACAAGGATAAGCTTGTAAGCGTAAGTAAATTTGTAATTCTGAATAAGCTTCTAAAACTAAGTATAAGCTTGAAAGTGATGGTATATATTTAATTCTAAACAAGCTTAAAAAACGTGAGTGGAAATTTATGTCCTCCAATACTAAAAAATAATACCCATAGTAATTGGCTCTTAATTATACAGTGTTAAGTGTCCAACATAAAGAGATTACAAGTTGTGCGTGAAAGCTCGTATTGTAATTTACAAATCAATAATTGTGTTTTTCCTCATGTAAATATATATTTTCATATCATAACATTGAAAATATCCATAAAATCCAAAAATATTAATTATGTGTTGCTAGCCATGGGGTGGAATTATTAAGTCACATGCATAAATTTACCAGCTACCTTTACCTTCATATCGGAATAGAACAGTAACAAACCCTGAGACTTTTGCAGCAGGAAAAGGTAAGGTGGAACCAAACTAGGGCGAGTCGTTACATAAGCAAATATCGTCCATAAAATCCAAAGCCATTAATGATATGTTGCTAGATATATATATATATATATATAGCGGAATAGAACAGTGACAAACCCTGAGACTATTGCAGCATGTTAGTTATTTACCGTCATGAGAGTCATCTTCTTTTTCGCTATCAGATATAAAAAAACTTGTTCATCCAAATAAACTTGCCAAAACATATTTAAATCTTATTATCTCGACTTTTGACGTATTAATTCGAATCATATTTTAACTACAACTGACAAGTAGCAAATATGTCTTCAATTACGAGAAAATAAGTTCTCGCCCTTCTTATCCTGAGTAGAATGGTATAAATTACTAAACTTTAGTTTAATTTCAGGTCGAAGATGACTGGAAGTACGTAGCTATGGTACTGGATAGGATTTTCTTGTTCCTATTCACGATAGCCTGCATACTTGGTACGGCTCTAATCATATTCAGGGCGCCGACATTTTACGATAACGCTAAGCCCATCGACATTCTTTACTCGAAAATCGCGAAGAAAAAACTGGAGCTACTAAAGATGGGTTCCGAAAGTGATCCGGGTCTCTGAAATTCGTCTTACGTCTTCGGCCACTCGCCGCCGAAGACGTTCTGGGAGCTGATTGTCATGTGGTGGCATGGATGATCAATGTAAAACTCCCAGAAGGGAACTTTAAGGCGAGGACTCATATTGTGCTCAGTGTGGTGCCAAGCGCCTGATGCGCCGCAGGACGTTATGACGCCGCTTGCGTTCAAAAGCCGTCTTTTTTTATATGAACCTAATCACAAGACTGTGTCCATCTGTAGTCAAAATAAGAATCCTCAAGAGTTACTTCATGTTGATTTTGTAAGTGGAATATCGTTTTTCAGAGTAATTTCATTCCTGCTATTGTTTAATATAAACGCACAATATTGTACAGTTTATCTTTAAGATTTCCGTATGGTTGGTTTTTCATGGTATTTAGCATTGAATGGCTATTATCTTCTCAAAAGACAAGAGATCTTTAGTTGAGATATTTATAGCTGCTTAATGTTATTTAATTATGTTTTTGCTGGAAACAATAAATTTACTCATCTTAGTATTTAATTCAAATAAATCAAGCTCAATTTCGTAAAACTAGATATTGTATAAAATCTTCAATAAGTGTAATGATAATCGACATTGTAACAGATTATTGCAAACGTCCGCAGTTGAGAATGGACGCTGTAGATGACGTATTTAGTATGATTATAAAATATAATAGCATTAAAAATTTAGTATTTTATAAACTACGTACTCGCGTAAAAATCATAAGGACAATATCGATAAATTGACGAATCGTAATTTCCCTGTAGTTATGATAACGTAAGTTTATGTAGATAATCCTAGGTTTAAAGCTAAAAACATCGGAAACGATGAATACTCTTATTTTATTGCCAAATAATAGGTTAATAAATAACAATCACCTTGCAATGGTGATATTGTTTAACTAGATATATTTATGAAACGCAATTGACTGCCAATTGTAAAATACATTTTTATAAAATTCGATATTATTAGATAGTTTGATAACTTATTTAATTAAAAATTTTTAACAACGTGCCAAATATTTCCAATGTTTTCATAATTTCAAGAAGCCAAATATTCATTAATATTAATTTTTAAATGCAATTATATATTGTTTTAACTATGCTTGTTCTCTTTGAGTGACGTCTAGAGATGCTTGCCGTAAATGCTATGACTGAGAGTTACGCTCACGTGCCTGGACTTGAGGCAGTGAAATATTCATTATCTAATGTACCGTATTATCACTTATGATCCTAGAGTACAGGGTAAAATTAGCACACAAATCTCTTCTGGTTTATATTTTCACAATTTCACTAAGTATAAAATCTTTATTCACTTATTGGCACTTTAGCACTACGTCCTAAAGAATAAAATCATTGTTGAGGTTTGTGAATTAGTGTATAACTTAGGTAGCCTAAAATTTATCTTTTTAGATTAGTATCTTTGTTAGATTATACCTTTCATTTATCATATTCTAATTAATTGTAATGTAGGTCATCATTTACACAGATCATTTAAATGTCAACCTTATAGTAAACGTTTTACTTCTAACGTCACTTCAACCCATTTTGTAGGGTAATGTAGCATTTCGTCGTAATTAAAAATATATTTCGAGCCGCGTATTTGATATGTCAAAGTAACTCATGATTAGATAAAAATTACCTAGTTAATTCAGAGGTTATTCATATTTTAATGAAAAACAACAGCGAGCAGATAGGAAAACAGGGATGGTTAAAATAAATAATACAAACTGTTTTGTGTGATTTGTCTTAATATTTATAAGTGTTATTGAATGTGTATAGCTGTTTGTGTCTGAAAAGCATACGGTTATTGTAGATTAGAAGATACGTAAAAATACATTAGTACAAGTAACGTTGATTGGTATTTATATTAAACATCGTGAAAGCTCGCTAAAGGTTGAAAAATGTATTAGCTGACACTTAGGAGTCATTTATTTTTTTGTAAGCAGTTCTGTCCAAATAAAATTGGAAAACGTGCTTTACGATGTAAGACTTTTGTAATGCGAACTATGGAAAATAGGAGATCGCTTCTATAAGAGGACTTAACTCTTATTGGTCGACATTCACAATAAATACTTTAGAATTTATGCACGTATGCCGCATTATGACCTGGTCAAATGCAGCGTTGTCTTTAATGGAATTATTGGATGGAATTGTTCAATAAATAATTATACTAATACTAATTTTCTAATAAGGTACAGTTACATTGGTTAATTGAAAGTAGGAAAGTGCTATTGCACGCACCGAAACACACCAAATTAGCATTATTATTATTATCAATAAAATTAAAAATTAGTTAAGTCCACAGGCTTCCCTCACTGTTCCGTAATTACGCAACTTTTATTGTAGATATTTGCTAGAAAATAAACGGTCTGTTGTTATTTTTATATGACTGCAAATAATATTATAGTTAGATTTTCTAAAAAAAAACACCTTAGGATAATAAAAGTAGAGTCGAGTGTTAATTGTCATGATTACCTTTACATAGTAAGTGATTCGAAATTTTCATAATAAAGTTATTCTATTATTTTCAAACAATTTTATATTAATTTGACAAGAGTTAAAAGTACAACAAATGTAATTGTTTGTACATGACTCAGTATAAGTCCTTAGATTTGTTGAAATTTGATGAGCTAAGCTGATACAACGATAAATGATCCCACAGATTAGTATGGTAAACATTGAGTAACATAAGATTTCTATTTATATTCCAGTGTATTTTATTTACATTTTCACATGAAATCTTGGCTCATGAACAATATCTTCGAATTATTCCTGTGATCCGGAACTTTGGTTGTATCCTTGTTGTCGTTGTCTTAAAGACATTTCTATAGGTTTATCTTCCTTTATTCATTGTTACGTTTGATGTACTTTGTCGATCAACGTCGATGATGTAGTTATTATAATCGACTTGACGTCACTTAAGAATGAAAATTTTGTGAATGTGAAAGAGAAAACATTTAAAATGTCTTGAAAACTATGTTCTTAATCACTGTCATTAGTGTCTTTAATTATTTTTTTTAGGATCTTAGATATTTTCACATTTTTGCGCAATACTGTATAAAATTTGTAATAAAAAAATTTACAACAGAAGGCTTTTACTTCTTTTGAAATATTTACTCTTTCGCATATCACAGACATTCAAACTAAGTGATGCTGAATGTTTCGGGTGATAAACGGGTAAGCAAAGTAGTAAATATGTCGTAAATCTGATTGTAGATAGGGAAATAAATTTAATAATTAAACTCGACGCTAGAATCACACCGTCAATAAGTAATTTAATATCGATATGTATTTTATTGTAAGTGGTATTAATTAGCTTCTCAATGTTTATTAGATTTAGTCGACATATGAGTCAGTACGAAAGCGCGGTGTGAGATAAATTTGTTGTTATATTTAGTTTGTTATGAGTTTATTTGTAAAAAATCACATAAGCTAAACTAATTAATAAATTATCTCGACATCAAAATAAAACACACAAAAGTTAGCCAGAAAATTCTACGCGCAGCTGATTATATTATTACTAATATACATAAGTGAATTTATTTATTAATACTTCTTTCTACGACAATAAAATTTATATTAAATTTTGTTGTTATTTATATAATTTAATATTTTTGTTGCTTTGCCATTGGTCGGTAGCAGGAATTAAAGTATTTTCTCGTTGAAGTTATTTTTTTCAGCGAGTTTGTCTACATCGGGTGATACGGCTGCGAACTCATAGTCAGCTATCACATGGCTGTCAGTAATTTTAAGAAATTAACTTAACTGGGGTTGTTGACATGTAAATATAGACGGTCAGCATAGGAATTAAAATAATATTAAATTGACAAGTTATTTTTCTACGTTCCTTTCACGGTACCTTTAGTGCTAATTAGATTAGTAATACGTCGTTAGAAATATTAAACGAAATATTTGCTTTATTCGCAATATATCATTTAGCAATAATTTTAAATAAATGATTTTATATCATTTATAAATTAATCAGTTATACCAATCATTGTAATCGTAATTATAAGGATTATTTTGAATGGATGACAAGTAATCCGTAACGCTTTATAATTAGGTTTGTCGAAATCTAGAATTTCGTGTAGTGTTTTCTTCTAACACTTTTGGAAATATTATTTTATTGCACAGCGCCTATATTATTTCCAATTCTATGATAAATCTTTATATTACAAATTATAGTAATGTTTAAATTTATATCTACGTAAGTTAGGCGTATTTGCATATTAATCAAACGTCTTCCAAAAGTGACGTAAGATGTTATTTTAATATTCTTCTCACTATTTCTGTGTATTGTTTTCCGATACACGGTACTTTTTGCGACTTGTTTATTTATTGCGTCTATTTTATTGTTTACGACTTGGAAGCTATGATTTATATCGAAGCTTTTATTGTATTTATTTGTAATTGTATTATATGTAGTATAAGGGTTATAAGTGTAATAATAGTTAAACCACACGAAATTTGCGTTGAGCTTCCAACACGATTAGATGTAAATACAAAAATAATTTAAATTCTCTTCAAAGTATGAAAAATGTTAGTTGTTACGTAAATTCATTAAAATATCAAATGCATGCTTTTTCTAATTTAAGGTGAAGTTGTACTTATTTTTTGAATCGCATTAATTATGCTCTCGAAAGAAAACAGATAAATTTATTGATTCATGTATTTCTCTGCTTTTTATTTTTTGGCATTTTTATGTAAAAGTAATATAATTCACTTATTAGTTTTTTGACATTGCATTTGTCTGTTAACGTAGTTATATCTTTATTTATCTCCTTTTTTTCAAACGTAACATTTCTTTTTTATCCGTGTTATGTAGCTTATTTTTTCTTTTTAAAGCCATTTCATAATTTTTGTTGTTCTTATTATTTTAATGTTGAAGACATGCTTTAATATTTTTTGGTTTATTTTTGTATAACTAATTACATAATTGTGTCTTCATTTATAAATTATTAAATTTTTTGCTAGTGATTTTGTTATAAAACGTACCTTCTGCTAGTTTCATCTATATCGCCATACCTGAACTTTCTTGCCTTAGAATTTTTGATCATGTATCGGAGTGAGCTGACTTACTATTATTTTTCTTTCGATGACAATGTCATTAGATTAATTACATCTGGTAAATAAACATATGCTTTTGTACGTTTCCAAAGCTGTACGTCAATAAGTTTGTAAAAAAATTTGATGTGCATTTATTTTTTAACATTATTGATAACAATATCTAAGCAACGTAACTATTGTATATTTTTTTTAGTATCTAAACGCTCTAACCATCAAATAACTATGTGGATGATCATTAATACATTATTATATTATTTGATGATATTGTTTGAGAATAAAGTTCAGAATCTGATAATTTATCAAACCTAAAATTTCAATCAAATTATTTTATTTAAAAATCGTAAATATCAAGATTTATTGTTTTTTGAATAATAACTACGAATCTAAAAATATTTGTGTCAATGATTCACTAAAATATATCAAGTGCTTAATGCATGAGAAACGTATTCCTAAATATGTTTTTCAAGAGCTGTAATAAATTTCTTTTGCTTTTTTCGTGGCCACTTTTTAAACTTAGTAATAAGTTTAAAAAGTGGTCATGAAAAAAAAACGAATAAGTTACGTTCATCTCTGATGATGATGAATGACTAGATGTCGATTAACATCAGGAAAACCACCTGTTTTTTTATATGTATACTATGAAATACTTAAAACTCATATAAGGATCTAAAGAAAGCTCACGTATTAATATTATTGCGAAATATATGAATCTATCTTCACCTTTAGCATTATAAGTAGCTGTACGAACTTTGTGTCATAACCTTGCGGTTTTAAGAAGTATGTTCTTATTTTACTAGTCAAGGAGACGTATCGTTTAGAATAAGGTTCTGTGTGTGTTTCGTATTGTCTGAAGTTGTTAATATTGAAATGTTTAATGTCCTCTAGTTGTAATGAAACTTTTTATTTATTATCGTTATTATTTTTACCTTTCTAGTCACGAGTAACGGCATTTTTGTATAAGAATGTGAAGGATATCAAAATTTCATTACAAAATTTTATTTACGTTTTTAACGAGACTTCTTAGCAATTTAAAGCTTAATATTTTATTTCACAAACAGGCCCGCTAATCAAAAAATGGTTTCCACAAACCCGCGATATGTTTTTGAAATTATTCCAACGATTCCTTACACTATGAGATACGCGAGAAAAACAATAAACATCCCTAGTTTACTTGTAGAGGAACCCTAAAAAAATTGTTGTCGTGACTAATATGTTTATGTTTACGCCAAATTTCAGTTTTCTAGTACTAAGAATCTCTTAGCTAAGCTGTGGACGGGCGGGCATGGTGAAACTACATAGTATAATATATTATTAGATGAATAAAAAATTAATAGGCGAAACAAAACTTTCTAAAATTATTCAGAATTCAAATTTTTTGTCTTTAAAAGTATATTGCGCAGTAATAAACGCAACGTTTACCGACAGCCAGGGAGCCTGTACGTTATTTGCAGGGAGCATTGCAAATGATATATGTATTAAAGAACCAGCTTTCATAAAATTCTTTCTCGGAATCATTGCTAGCTCTTCTATTATAAGGTATAATAATATTCAATGATCATCCGTTACATATTTTTCTTTATATTTCAATATATGATTGCAATAGGAGGTTTTACGCAAAACTCGGCGCAGAGGGCGCCATCAGCACATAACGTAAACAAACCGCTGTCATTTTAATCGTTATT
>DWBA01000912.1:0-11695 GCA_018236825.1 Apodemia zela
AGAGTTCAGCATTGTCTCGCCCGGGTCTGGTACCACCGCCTTTCCTATTCCTGCCGCAATAGCGTCAGTGCTTGTCATTGCCGTGTTCCGGTTGGGAGGGTGAGGTAGCCGGTAAACTTATGCAAGTGGCCACAAGATAGCAACGCACCATAAACAAATGGTGGCACCACAACAACAACATCTTTGGTGTCTATAGGCGATGGTTGACTCTTTCCATCAGGAGACCCATCTGCCTGTCTGCTATCTTATGAATTAAAAAAAAAGCAATAGTTGCTATCCGTGTGGAGGGATAGTAAAAAAAATAATAACTTCACGCCCGTATCCCCAAAGAAGTAGGCAGAGGTACAACCAATGCACCCACAATTAGCCGAAGATACTCGGTTCCACAATGATAAGTTTACCGGCTATCTTACCCTCCAAACTGGAACACGACAGTGTCAAGCACTGACGCTATTACGGCAGGAATAGGTAAGGCAGTGATATCAAACATCCGGGCGAGACGTTACGGAACTTTACCACCTAGTAGTCACGATGACAGTGACATGTACAGGCAATCGGTTTTACGATCTGCCTGCCAGAACGTATTCTTATGTTGCTTATCCTAAGTGGTTGAGGCTAGTTGTTTATATCAGAGAAATTCAAAAATTACTGTATAATTGTACCCCTGATCTCACGAATCGTATCCGTGATCTCATACGTTTATGCTGACCCTGGTACCGCTTAACCGAAACGGAGACCTTAGATAATATATTAACCTTCGTAGAATAACTGCATCAAGTAAAAATGTAAAAAAACTATCAAAATAACTAAGGTTAAAAACAAATAAAACTGAAGAGCTCGTAAAGTGAATTTACAAAACAGACAACTAAACGACTGGTATCATTGTTTATGGGGATGGAAGTTAAATCATATGCGGCCTTGGAGGTGCATGCAGTGCATTACAACGCAAGGACTGTTCATAACGAACAAACGTTCTTTGTCCCTAAGGGCACCTTTGTCAGCTTACTCTGTTAAAGATTCTTTTGTAGATATGCTAACAACAATACAAATATAATACATTGGACATATTTTAAATACCTATGATTGTTTCATATAATGTTATCTACATGTTATGTCCTTGAAATGATTATAAAAATAAATATAAATATCGTTGGACAAATTACACGTATTGATCTAACTCCAAAGTAAGTAAATTATTTGCTTGTGATATAGGTGTCAGTCAATGATACTGATACATAGAAATACATTTATAAATACTCAAATATATTTAATAAAATTCCCAAACTCAGAAATACCATTATCTATGCTCATCACACAAATGTTTGTCCCTGTCGGGAATCGAACCCGAGCCCCAATGACGCATGGTCAGGTTCGCTAACCACTCGACCAACGGAGCGGTCAATGAAAAATAATATTGTCAATCGATTGCCCAATAGTACTTTTTAAATTTATTTCTTTATCTCGTTGCATATTTTTTGTTTTAGTGCCTGATTGAAGGTATGTCCTTAGAAACTGTGTCCTGTGTATCTCCGGTAAGCCCCTAGACCTAAATCTTGTTTGATAATCCGAAAAAGGGTCCTCGGTGGGATTCTCATTTCTCTGGAAAGGATTTTCTGCTTCCTTATGGGATTTCGACGAATTCTGGCGTTGACTGCATTAACGGCCTGGTTTGTTCGAACCGCGGTCGGCCGGATCTCTCACGGTCATCAACAGACATGGTTTCAGTGTACGTTTGGATGGTACGATACACAAACATTCGGCTAATCCCTAGCTTTTTCAATGTATCAAAAATGTCGGCTGGCTCCTTACCTACTTCAAACTGCCTCGTGGTCTAGGGCAGGGCTTGTTAATTGGTTAATTTTCAAATTTTTTCTGTCTTTGTCTTTGTTAAATATTAAAAATATTTACAATGTTCGATTACTGTCATGCGTGTGCTAAAACACTAGAGAACAAAGTGGTGATGCAGTGTGGTAAAGAAAATTGCAAAAAAACTTACGATTTAAAGTGTTTGGGGTTGAACAAAGATACGTTTGACACATTCACGGTAGAATACATTCAAACATGGCTGTGTCCGGAATGTGTCTGCTCCAAGCCTAAACGTATAAATCCGGAGACACCAGTTCGCGGTACACCAGATCATTGTAAGACAACTATGATAACACCAACTTCTTACACAAATGTAAATACCAAGCGTGGCAGTCGCAGCAGACAGGTCGAAGAATCCATTGTTATTGATCACGAATGTACCTTTATGACCGAATTCAAACAATTCCGATCAGAAATCATTAACCGGTTAGAGACACAAACACAGGTGATTAAAGTTATTCAACACGTATTACATTCAACCAATATTGAACTACAAGAATTAAAAACAGTAAATAATAAACAAACCGACAAACTTCACTATATAGAACAACAATTAAACACTATATCAACTTGTAATCAACAACTTGAAACTATCGTCAAAACCACAAAGCATTCGCAAGAAATTATTAAATTATCGTCAGAAAGTCCGACACCTAACAATATTACACCAGAGTCGCGCGTACAACTACAGTCAGATAGTAAACGCAAATCCACCGGTAATAGTGTAGGTAAAAAGGACGGTAGCGAGGCTACGAAAACAGCGATCCATATAGGAAATAAAGATGTTAAGTTATTTGAAAAATCACACAACATCGAAGTACATGGTCGGATTTATCAGGATGAGAAGCGTCAGGATAGGCCATCCTCGATCACGGGGGATGGGGAGCCTTCTGATAATTTCCTTATAGTTAATAATTTTAAAACAGCAAAACTAACTAACAAATCGCCGTTACAAAATATAGAAAACCAGGACACGTCCGCAATCGATAGTGAGGACCATAAAGATGGTCAGGAGGATAGAAGTTGGCTTTCGATTCGTAGAAATAAACAAAACTACCAATCAAAATGTGTAAATCGGGGACAGAATATCAATATTATGGATCTGAAAGCAACAGCGCGAAAGAAGCATCTTCATGTATGGAGACTGTGTCCCGACACTACGACTGAAGCATTAAACTCACATGTGAAACGAGTATGTGGTCCCGAAGTTTCGGCGAAAATTGAGAAAATAAAGCCTAAAATAGAACGAGATTATTCTTCGTTTATTGTTACGGTCACTGAAGAGGCATATGAAAAGTTATGTTTACCTGAAGTGTGGCCACTAAATGTCGAATTTGGAGAATGGATTTGGTTTCGGAGACCCAGAATCAAACAAACTAGAGACAAATAGTATTATCGAATTCTATTATCAAAATGTAAGAGGCCTTAGGACCAAATTAAACGAGTTTTACAATAACATAGAATCTTTAAATGCAGATATATATGCAATTACAGAAACTGGTTGTGATGATTCAATCCAGGATGCGGAGATTGTACCAACTGGATATCAAATATTACGATGTGACAGAACGGACGGGAGAAAGCAGGGTGGCGCACTTTTCGTGGCCACAAACCGATTCGAGTTTCGACGACTCAAGATACCGGGTGACGTCAACATAGATAGCTGTGCATTTGAACTGCTCGCCGCGGCGGTGTATTTAAACAATAGGTATTTATTCGTATGTTGTGTTATTTATATTCCACCAAATTGTAATGAAAATGAGTATATGAACTTGTTTAGAATTTTAGAACATTTAAGCACTAACTATGAACGTTTTATAATATTAGGTGATTTTAATCTGTATTCTTGTAACGGTAATATTAATAATTATTATGAATATTTCTTAACATTTTGTGAATTGACTCAGAAGAACACGGTACCTAACTGTAACGGCCGCTATCTAGATTTAGTGTTGAGCTCCCTAGGTTTGGGAAAGGACTGCGTTGAGGTGTGCGAGGCGGACGACGCGCTGGTGCCAATAGACGCGCATCATCCGCCACTTAGCGTTACCGTCCGTATCGCGCGTCGGGCTGCTACTAATTCTCCGCCCTCATCTCGCTCATCCAGTACTGAACTAACGCAGGGATGGAACTTTGCTAAGGCCGATTATCATTCGTTATATTCATTTATTATGACTGAGAATTGGAGTTCTTTATATGAAATTGGAGACCCAGAAAAAGCTTTAAACTATTTCTACCAGAAATTAAATGCTACATTGAATAAATGTGTGCCTAGAAAGAAACAGAACATATTTAATGGCAGGTGTAGTTACCCATCTTGGTACACTTTAGATATAATTCGTACTATAAAATTAAAAGCTGGCCTTCACAAAAAATATAAGACGAGCAAGACAAAAACCGACTATGATGCTTTCTCGAATTGTAGGGCGGAAGTAAAGAAAATTATAAGAGTTACATATAATCAGTATCGCGATAAACTACAAAATTGTTTGGCTAAGGATCCAAAGACTTTTTGGGATTATATGCGAACAAAAAAAGATAGTCGGAGTTGCAAAAAGATTACTAAAGATGGAAGTGTTTTGACAGAATCGGAACTAGCGACCGAGTTTGCAAAATACTTTCATTCGGTATATGGGAATACTCCACCAAAATTAGATGTAGATGCGGCGGTGGCGACTAGTGGAGCCAGCAATGCGCGAGTGCATCTGCCCTGCTTAACGTTGGCAGAGATGCGTGTAGCGCTTGGCAAACTCAAGCCAAAACGCTCTGCTGGTCCAGACGGTATCCCAGCATTTATCATTAAAGATTGCGGAAATGTTTTAGCAGAACCTTTGCTGCATATATTTAACTTATGTTTAAAAACATCAATTTTTCCAAACTGCTGGAAAATGACACGAGTGGTCCCAATACCAAAAAGTAAAACGGAGTCAGAAATAAATAATTTTAGACCAGTTGCAATATTATCATCTCCAGCCAAACTATTCGAATCGGCTATACGACATAGTTTGGAGATACAAGTATCGACCCAACTCTCGGACGCACAACACGGATTTAGACCTGGCCGCGGCACAACGAGTAACCTTCTGAATGCAATGGCATACATAGCTCCTCATGTGGATGCAGGTGTGCAGACAGACGCTGCGTACTTCGATTTCAAAAAAGCTTTTGATTTAGTTGATAACGACGTCTTATTAACAAAGCTAGCAAAGGTTGGTTTCACCAATCAATTACTACATTTTTTTGCTAGCTACATGAGGAACAGAATGCAATATGTAGAATATGGGGGTTACAAGTCAGAACCATACTACACAAGAACGGGCGTCAGTCAAGGTAGTAATTTGGGACCTTTGGAATTCATTCTTATGGTTAACGATCTGCCGGAAGTAGTGACGAGAGCCAGATGCTTACTGTTTGCGGACGATCTTAAGTTGCTACTAGCCATTAAAGATAGAAGTGACTGTATACATCTCCAAACTGATATTAACAACGTGGTGGAGTGGGGTAGAGCAAATAAACTTCAATTTAATGTCGATAAATGCAACGTAATCACATTCAGTCGAGTCAAGGCACCGTGGCATTACGTTTATGAAATGGAAGGTACACCCATGACAAGGACGAAAGTGGTCAGGGATCTGGGTGTTCAGTTGAATGTGGAGCTGACGTTTCGGGAGCACATAGTCGCGATATGCAAAAAAGCCTATAAAAAACTTGGCTTTGTACTTCGTTGTGCAGGGGGCTTTACTAATATTGTTCTTATAAAGAATTTATACAACGCTCTGGTTAGGAGCCAGTTAGAATGCAATGCGTCTATATGGGCCCCATATGAACTAAAGTACAATATCATGGTAGAGCGTATACAGAACAAGTTTACTCGATACCTTTACTTTAGACTGTATGGGGTATATCCATTCTATCCTTTGATGTATCCAACCCTGTTTGTATTAGGCATGGTTGGATACAACAAACTAGAAACGAGAAGGGACTGGTCGCTTGCGAAGTATGTACTGAGTGTGTTTCGGGGAAAGTTATTTAATCCTAGTATATTAGCCAGTCTGGGATTAAATGTCCCCGACCAGTTTGTCCATCGGAGACGAAAACCACCATTATTTAAGGTACCTTGTGGTAGGACAAATTTGTTAAATAAATCACCTCTAACACGCTCCTTACATGTACTTAACTTGGTAAGCGACAGTATCGACTTATTTACGTGTTCTCTGGGCCAGTTCGAAAGAATAACGTTATGGCGACTAAGTTGTACCGTTGACTTACCAAACAAGTGTTGATGTGTTTCTCTTTTTTTAATTAATAAAAATTGTCTTATTATTTGTTCTGATTGATAATGTATAATTAGATTTTTAATAGTAGGTAGTTGTTTTTTTAAAATTTGATATTTTCTTAAAATTATTTTTCTTTCAATTAATTATTCTTTTTGGACAATTTTTTTTAATAATATTTATTTGGCATTGTAATAATAGTTGACTCCATATATTTTTTGATTTTTCCATGTGACAATTTTTAAATAACATTTCTGTATTTTTTATTTTATGTTTTTTTAGTTGAATTCTGACTTTTTTATTGTTTGCTTGATGTTTTTTTGTAATGTTACGAGTATAATGACTACACTATTGCATTAGGGAAACCTGTTAAAATAGTTGTAAATGTGAAAAAATAGAAAAAAAAAAAAAATATTATTACAACAAGCTGTGTGGTAAGTCACTAATAATAAGTAAAGCGTGTTATCGTTATTAATTAACTTATATAGCATACAGATACAATTATTGATCTATAAACAAAAAATGTAATAGAACTGTAGAAGTGTTAACCCTGGCTCCCGACAGCGCCTGCTCCTCATCAATCAAACTGCCAGAAGGCGGCGGAGGGCTGGGGAACTTTCCGACCAAACTTAAATGCGGAAACTTGTTGTAACTATACGTTAAATGATGCTAATATTAATTGTATAATATTTCATTCGATTCATAGGTACGTTTTATTTTGTACCAGCCAAAAACATAATCGAATTAATTGATATATCTTGGGTATCATATTTTAGACCATACACAAGAAATTTAACCAATAAGCTAACTGGTTTAAAAGGTAAAATTATTTAAATTTGCTATTTTGCGAACTGTTTTATATGACCTGCGCGATGCCATCAAATTTTGTGCTTGCTGTCGTCGTGGGAGAAAGTGTGGTGGATGTGGATGGATAATTGTGCCGCTGGGGCCTTCTTTTTGTCCGGACTATCGGTGAGTTTTTATCCATTTAATAATTCGCCGTCTTTCTTTTCGGTGGCATCGCGAAAGTCACATAAAACAGTTTGCGGAAAATAGCAAATTAAAATAATTTCACCATTTAATTATAGATTTCCGTAAAGTAACACCTGAATCAAAGAAATATCTAACTAGTTTAGACACAGAACAAAGTTAGGATATACTAAATGTTGTTAGAATATACTAAACATTCCGCTGTAATTCATTCACTTAAAATATAATATTTTGTCAGCTTAATCAATAAGGAGAATATTAAGTCAATGGAATGGAAAGAATAAGTTGGACAGAAATGAGAACAAATGAAGAAGTGCTAGAGCTGGTACATGAAAAAAAAGAGTTGTTGAAAACCATAGAGAACAGAAGAGGTAAAATGGTTGGGCATCTGATACGACATGACAGTTTTCTAAAGAACAGCATAGTAGGGAATGTACAAGGAAAGAGAGGGAGTAGAAGACCTAGACGCAGCCAACATTGCTCAGATCAAAAATAAAGTAAATGTCGAGTATCATGGGGTCAAAATCATGATCTTGGATAGAAATATTGGCCATTACTCCACCAACAAGAGCAAAACTCTTAAATAAAAGAAGAAAAGTCGATAAGATTTTAATTTATTTGCCTACAGTCTATATTTTGGTCATTTAGTAGTTTTGCCTGGAAAGTCTTTCAGAAGTTTTAAAAATTTGTATTTTTGTAGGTTTTAATGTGATTTTTCCGAATTTCGAATTTGCCACTTCATATCTTTAGGCGTAATAAAATGTTTACAAAAAATAATTCGTCCATAGGTCAAAATTGCTTAATGAATAAAGATTATATACAAAACAAGTATTAGAAAATATAAAACTATATAAGAATAACATATTCACAACATATATAGCAAGAACCGTGAACATAAAACATCATTATTATTTTAATTCAAAAGTAAGTGCCAAATGTAGAATACGAAAAGGTAAAAGGAAATTTTTCCATAATTTAGAAGCATTAAAATAAAACGGCCTCTGAATGCTGTAACATTCTGTGAAGTAATACATACACATCTTCACGCCAGATCCCTTACGAGGTAGGCAGAGAAAACCGAGAAGTTATAATTATTACTTAATATAAATAATCTAGTTCTTGTTAAATGGGACGATAATAAAGGCAAAATTTCAGCAATTCCTGAATATTAACGGGCACTAAGCTAGGAATTGGATCTCATATACCCAGGTATTATCGATGAAATGTCACATCCGATGCTATTGAAAGGAGCCATTGAAATTAGCAAACATCCGAATTCGAATTCAGAAGACGATTTGAATATCATGTTCTCTTATGATTGGTGCAATGCTCATATAACCACAATGATATAGTAAATGTGTAATTATTAAACGATATTTTAATTTTATAATTCAGTAAATCAGTAATTTTATAATTCAGTAAATCCGTCCACAAACGCCGAAGTAACCGCGTAACATACACACAAAAAAAACATATAGCCGAATTGATAACCTCCTCCTTTTGGGAAGTCAGTTACAAAGGGGCCCAGATCAACACGGGGAAAAGCGAAACCGGTTGATTGAATTACAAATTATGTATGGGGTATTCTGGCGTTTGGGCCCGCCTATGTTTTGGCCCGCGGCCAAATCTCGTATCGTTAAATGAGCCTGTCGATTGTCCCCCTATAGTTTTTATTGATAAGTACAGTTTATTAGAAAGTATATACTTTCAAAATATTTTTTTTCTATGTAAATAATATTAAATCTCCAAAATGTATGTACGAGCTTAACTTCAGAATAAATGCACTAAATTGGATAATTCTTTTTTTGTTTTGTTTGTTATCGTCAGAACAAGGTTTCTATGCAAGGAAATGCTAAAAAAACTTACGGTAAAGCTTTTACAATCTAACCCGTGCGAAGACGGGGCGAGCAGCTAGTTAATAATAAAACTGCAAGTGCATTACTTACTATAGTGTGCTCTTAACAAGGTAATTTAATTGCAACTTCGCAAATCTCATGTGTGGCTTCTGTTATAAAAATATAGTGTAAAAGGTAAAAAAAACTCGCCGAAGATTTCGCAAATAAAGCAGACCCCAGCGGCACAATTGTCATTCCACTTTCACAAAACTTTCAACCATATCAGCAACACAAACAATAACACTGAATATTATATACACACAACGCACTTTTCACTTCGTAACCGAAGCATCCTACGGAATATAAATAGTACTTTTCTGAACAATAATTGAGACAGTATTCAAATTATTTTATACTAGCAGTTGCTCGCTACTTCGTTCGCGCCACCAAAAATCATTATTTCCCTTTGAACAGTTGGATAAAGTAGCCTATGTCACTCAGTGAAGATGTAGCTTTCTAATGGTGAAAGAATTTTTGAAATCGGTTCAGTAGTTTTTGTGTGACAACATTACAACAAATTTTTCCTCTTTATAATACTAGTTTAGATTATGTATTCCCTTAAGTAACGCACGAATCTGTAAAATATAAAATATGTTTGAATTAAACTCCTTAAGATATTCCTTTAAGCATTTGACTAGAATTTTACATCGCAATTTCAACTGAAGTTAACAAAGTCACGTAATAAAAGTTATCGGAAGATCTGATCCGAATTCGAGGGAATCGTAAGCTCAATCTAAATTAAAACAGTTGGAATTCCTCTTCCGACTCCAAATCGGCACCGACAGGTAGTGTCATTGGCACATTGTTTGGCAGTTGAGAATTCACAGTCGAAATCAGAATTCTATTTGAATTAAAGTTTTGTGGTTCTGCTCTAGTTTATATACTGATTTTCCAAAAGGAGGAGGCTTACAATTCTACGGAATTTTTTTATGTATGTTCACTGATTACTCGAAGACGCCTGAACCAATTTAGAAGAGTACCTTTTTCTCTCAAAGGGGATATTTCAGAGGTAGTCTCATTTTAATTTAGTGAAGATCTGATGCAGGGTTCCGTAGATAGAGGAAATGGGAAGTTATTTTTTTCTAGCTTTACTGTGATTACATTATTAGTACCTGATGATCGAGATTTGCTCAGTACTTTTTTGGTAAAATCACGTTTTCTAAAGAGAAAACCTAGCTAGATCGATTTATCGCCCTTGAAAACTCCTGCATACTAAATTTAATGAAAATTGTTGGAGCCGTTTGCGAGATTCAGATTATATACAAACAAGAATTCAGCTCTGTAGCGATAAGACCGCCTTTGTGTACCCATATATTTAGTATAATGATTGTTCAATGTTTATTAATGTTTTAGTTTTTGGTGCGCAATAAAGTTCATTCATTCATACAAGAATTGGTCGTTTTCATTGATTCGTTCATTCAAGAATTGGTCGTTTAAAGTTATTAAATAAGATATAAATTAACTTTAATAGTAGCCATGTTCCTGAAATCTTTAAACTCAATAGTCTTGATCCTGCCGCAATAGCGTCAATGCTTGTCATTGCCGTATTCCGGTTTGGAGAGTATGGTAGCCGGTATACTTATGCATGTGGAATTCCCATTCCGCCACAGTATGATATAAAAAAATTGTGGTTAAATAGCGTATAAAAATTATTAACATTATACTTACGCGCATACTTACATATCTTCACTCCAAATCCCTTATTAGGCAGAGAGAATTCTGTGCCATACATCACGATCTTGGCAGATTTGCTTTGCTACGTCGTTGGTAATAAGGTACGTCGGGTTTGAATTCATCCATTTCAATTAACATTACGTAAGTTTTAATTACAAAATTGTTTTAATTAATCATCATATTATAAGCAGACATCTGACGGAGGTTCATCCCTCATACAAGTTGTTTGTTTTGGTTCAAATATAACAGTAACAAAATCCACGTCTTTGATGTCAATTACGAATTCTCAGAACATTCTCATTACTGAATCTACGTCGTAAAACATCACACATTGTTATCAAATTTAGGTACCGAAAATTTATAACGGACTTATCTTGTTATATTTCATATTAAATCATAAAAATTGTAGTAAAAAGTCGGACCCCGCGTTTCAAATTTAGGTGAATCATAAATTGTATAGCCTAATGAAGGTACTTAAGTTATCATACCGCGGTATATATTATCAGGGGTGCACGTTTTACGACTCGTAATTATTTTGGTATTCTTTGTGTGAATTCTATGGGCATTTAAAAGGGAGATAATTCTGACTAATATTCAAATGTTGCATTATTTACCACAACATTAAACAAGAATAGCTGCACGCAGATAGAACCTCCCCCTCCACCTATAGATACGGAACGTGATGCAAACGCAACTAGAGGGTGCTGTATTTCCATAGAATAATTATTACCAATTACATAAGCTATTCTAAAAGTCATACTAGGTTATCTATCAGTACTGCCAATATTATCTAGATGCATTATAGTCCATCGTTTTTTTACAATTTATTTTGTATTAAAGCAAAGAAAAGTTCACGAACAGTTTTTCTATATATTACTCTATGACATATAAATCAAACACGGAGTAGGTATATTATTATTATTTTTTTTTTATATCATAAGATAGCAAACAGGCAGATGGGTCTCCTGATGGAAAGAGTCAACCATCGCCTATAGA
>DWBA01000913.1:0-11690 GCA_018236825.1 Apodemia zela
GGGCACCATGGGTTCTCTTGTCAAAAATAGAAACACCAAGCTCACGTTCAAATTTATGTCATATTTTATAATATTATGCTTCACATGAAATTTTAAATAATGTATGAAAATATCCATGTAGGCGTTTTATATTACAACTTATAAGTCTATCGATAGATAGATAAGTTGGTACTTAGTAGAAACTTTCTAATGCCACCATTTTGTCAATGTACAAATCTGTTGTCAGACGCTTCTATTGATAGCTTCAAGTAGCCAGAGATAGAAAGTCTATCTAGGCTGAAATCGGCTACTCTCAGCAAAAAAATTGTTTGCTTGGACTACCTAACTAAGATTTCTTGCTAAAATGTTTCGCCGAACGTGGCCAATGTGAAAGAAAAAATAATTTGACAGAATTTGTCAACTGATTGATTTATATTCTGTAATTCTGATTAATTTGACAGTCGTACAAGAAATTGCGGCGTGGATTTATGGTCAAAATTTGCAGACACAAACTGTTGCTTGTGATAAAAATGAGTTTTTTAGAAAACTAGCCTTGTGCTTGGATCTAGAACCATATAAACAATAAAATCATAATAAATGACATCGCTCATGTTAAAATAATGACTATTAATTCAAACAAAATTAGACAAAGTTTGTGCATATCATTGTTCTTGTTGAGTTCTTTCGTGTTTAGTGCGTTATAGCAAAGGTCGATTGTTAAATTGAAATGGTGTCGAATACCCAAGACGTTTGCGGATCTAAAGAGAAATATATTTGATTGTATTTATAAAACTTGTTTATAGTATTTTATTCTTGTAAATATGTATCCGTCACCAGCGCGGCATCCGGCTGCAGCAGTGAGGGTTTGTGTTGTTTTTTATATAGTCAGGGCCAAATTTATATGTTTTGATACATTCAAGATTCTTTTGTAAATATTTATATCTAAGTTATCTTTTATAGGGACCTCAACCATCAGCTGGCCCTATAAAGTTTACAGTAGCAGATACTTTAGAGCGTATAAAAGAAGAATTTAATTTTTTACAAGCACAATATCATTCGTAAGTATTTTTTCAATTGGCTAAGCGATTAAAGTTTAAACATGTTTGTTTTAATATTTTTGTTGTTTTAGGTTAAAATTAGAATGTGAAAAATTAGCCAGTGAGAAAACAGAAATGCAAAGGCATTATGTGATGGTAAATCTTATAATTATATCAGTTTGAGATAATGTAGTAGTAAAATATTAACTTTTATGTTTTTATTTTCAGTATTATGAAATGTCATATGGGTTGAATGTGGAAATGCACAAACAGGTACCTATGTTAACAGTCACTTATACTTATTGTATTTGCTTTTCTTGTCAATAACTTATCTAAATCTGGTCAATAGATACATGTAGATACTTTTATAAAAAATATAGTATTTCAGATTCAGAGATCTGTCACTTATTAATCATTTAAATTAGTTATAAAAACTCGTAACTTTCATTTATTTTTATATATTTTTCTCTTTCACTGTATATGAGTTCTCAAGTTCTTCAGAAGAATTTACACATTTGGTGTATTAAATCAATGTATGCCAATTAGTGGTATGCATACTGTAATAGATTTATATGCTGGTAGTATATAAAGGGGTGTGCGTGGTAATCTCTTGAATCATTTTAGACAGTTTAATCAGTAAAAACATTGAAACAAACAATTACCAAAATATATTTCGGAGCTGTTCATAGAATATGTCATGCTAAACTTTTTCTGACAATAAGGGCATGCTGTGTATCCCTGAATATGATAAATTTCTATGAATACTACATACATTTTGAGAATTGAAAATATTTATTTAGTTTTTGTAATAAAATATCAATAAATATCTTTTGTAACAAACAAATAAATAATATCTCTATTAATTAGAAGTCCAAGGATTTTGTAAATGCGCCGAAATACCTAAAATCAATATTGCGTAATGCAGCAGCAGCAGAAGAATAGTCGAAAGAAATGTTAATTTAAAATATTTTAATGAATAGTGAATGTCACTTTGCTGGATACTCCCCGGCACCCTCTGTCACATCTTGGGAGCAAGACCCCTGTGTGAGAATGTATTTTATGAACGGCCCCTTTGCATCATACAAAGGACTTATTATATCCAAATTTGTATTGTGCTGCTCAGTAGCTATTTTGTATCTGCATAGTTTATGGCTTACGGGGTATGCGAATTCAACTTGGTTTTCAGAATAAATACTTTATAAGTATTAAATAACTATAGATTAGCACTAGTACATACTAATATAATAATTGGTAGGAATAAAACCTCATATTAAAAAAAAATGCTGTTTTAAACATATTAAGAAGATAAACAAGCTTTAGTTGATGGACAGATTCTTGTTTAGGATTAGGAAGTTAACATGATTACAGATGTTTAATGTTTAATCCGTTGTGATATATGAACCTATTGTCGCACATCATGGCCTTGGTAGACTTCACCTGCTTTTTCCACATCAATAGAATCTATTGTCTACACTCCTGCCACTTTTGGAATCTCAATTTCACTCTCGGATATCACCCAATCTATTTAATTCATCAAATAAACATCAGCATAACTCTTACAGACGGAGATAGCAAAAAGACTAAGTGCAATCATAGGACAAGTGTTGCCATTCTTAGCGCAAGAACATCAGCAGCAAGTAGCCTCAGCTGTCGAAAGAGCTAAGCAGGTCACTATGTCTGAACTTAATGCTATAATAGGGGTAAGTTAATATTATTATTTCGCCACACTGAACTTGAAGCCGACTGTTTCCGGTGTAATACTTAATGTTCAGAAACTATGTTAATTTATCCTTATTATAGAAATTTAGAAACTTAATTACCTTTACAATGTTAACTAACTTCAAGAAAGTATAGTTGTTTTATAACATCATGATTATATTGCTTAAATATTTAACCTTGTAAAAGTTTTGTTTTAAAATGTGCTAATCCTTGATTTGTTTTAATATGAAATATTAATGAGTAGTTATTACTCATTTCATATGTAATAAAACACATTTACTCGTTTGCAGTAGGTATTTCATGAAAAAATAACTATGTTATTTAATTAAGTGAGCACACAAAGTTCCCGAAGTAAAAAATCCTTCGAGAACTTTGTGCTCGATTATAACTCTAGTGTTGTTGATTGGAATATTGTGAAATTTCGTAGGTAAAAACAATTATACAAGAATATTTTTTAAGTCTGAACATGAGCAAAGGGTTGCAGAGATATAGGGGTTGTAAAAGCCCCCCATTCTTCCTACCTTCTTCTTTTCAAAAATAGCATGTTAAAACTGTGACATTTTAAGTTTATAGTTTAAAGTACTTCAAAGCATTGATGCTTGACACTGTTTTGGTCTGGTTATGAGGACACGTTAATCAGCTGGGTGAACTTTTGCATGTGACATAATATTTCCACCACATGTACAGCATTACACCATTAACATCTTTGGTGTCTAGACAGTAGTTATCACTTTCCATCAGGATAATTTTCTGCTTGTTGCTATTTCATTATATGAAATGAAATGAAATGAAACTTTATTGTAACAATTAATTTTAAATGTTGACAATGCATTCCTATCATTTGAGTTAGCGTGAGCTGTGTTTCAAATGACAGTTCCTTCCCATTTGTTTATATGAAACAAAATATTAATTTGAAATTTATTCTTTTATGAATATAATATTAAAATTATTAAATTATTTTTATCAATTTACATTGAAGTTTAATTTTATTTTTTAGAATTATAAAGGTTGTCTAGAGATGTTTCCAGTCTTTTAAGAATTAATAAGCAAAAAGTGCCTTGAGAATCTTACAGCTGTTGATTTCCAGATATATTGATAACGATAATAAAACTGAATTTTGACATGGTGCTGGATAGTGAAATTCAGCAACGGAGATTAATAGTTATTTGGATTAGAAAAAACTGTCACCTATAGATGATGAAGATGGCAATTATGATGCATTACTATTGACATGGCTAGATTAAGGAGCTACATGCTCAAGTTACAATTAATAGCACAAAATCTTTAGTAAACTTACTTCTTAAATTTTGAATAAAAATTAGAAAATCATAATATATATGAAATTTTGGTTGACTTAAAACATGGCTTATTATTATTCATATATCCTTGCCTCTCTCTGTCCAGAATAAAACCTGAACCTTATCAATAGCATAGTTTTGGTGAACAACCTCTAAAATTAATGGGTTAGTCAGTATATTTTGTTTATTAGAAATAAATATAAAAATGTACAGTGATTTTTAGTTTTAGTAAAATCTGCTGTACTCCTTTGTGGTGTGTGTTTACACTTTGCTATTTAAAATGTATGAAAATAAAGTATCTTACTTGAAGTTGGTTAGTTTGTATCTAAATAGTTATTAAAAAAATATTTTTAACCAAATTATTATTTAGTAATTAGTTAAAAACAATTTATTTATTAAGTGCTTTGTATAGACAAACTAGTCAGTTTTTGATATTGTAACTGCTTTTACCCTGTGGGCCATTTATCCAACTATTATTCTCAAAAATATAGTGTTTTTTTAATTGTTGTCCGCAGCAACAACAGCAACAAGGCCTTCAACAACTTCTTGTAAGTTCAGGAAACTGATGTGTTTTAAATTTTGTTGTTTGTGATTAACAATTTATTTTTGTAGAGTAGATTTATCACTTTGTTTATTGCACATTTTCATATTAACCAGTAATGTTAATGGGAATACATAAAATATACAGGATTGAGTGTAAGTTAAACATAACACAGCTACTCTTTACAAGCAGTATCTCAAATAAGCCTGATATAAACATGTCTTTGAAAAAAGCAGTTGTTATATTTTGTAAAATTGAAGAAACTTAATTTATCTTTTTATTTATATATTTTTTTGATTAAACGCTCATATTCCGATATATTTTCTTTACTAGACAACATTAATGTTACAAAAATAACATTAATGTCTAATATGTGTCATATCCATGTGCGAAAAAGCTGTATTTGTGCCTCAATTTTGAGTGTTTTTATGAACTTGATATGCTGCTTATAGAGTGTTTATATATTCTGTGCTATGGACGGAGCCAACTGTCACTTGCACTCAACCAACAATTATTAAAAAGCAATGCACATTCCTTTTCAATAGGGGTTAAAGACACTAAAATATTTTCATCCAAACAATCATTTTGTGACATCATAAAGTTTAAAATAGGTATTCTGTTTATGTCAATTAACTGACTTACAACTAGATGGTTATGACCCTTTGTCATATAATATATATATTGGGATGTCGGGTAGCCGAGTTGTCGCATCTGAGTGTTCATTCATGTGCTCGTCAGCACGGGAATCCATTGTGGGCATTAGGCTTCACGAAACGTCGAAATTCACTATTTCAATCGTACAGACACTTCAATTACTTAAATAATCACGAATTACAATAATAATTACAGATTTAGAGCCAATGGGTTTGCAAATGACCACCATGTGCGACCGCTGTCAACGAGTGCTAGTTAATGATTGGCATGACGTTCGTCCTCCATGACGGATGCAACTCCATTCAGTGTTACCCGCTCTCAATAATTGAAAGTACCATTTAATTGAATTCAAAACAATTAATTAAAATACCAACCATTAAAAAGTAACAAAATAAATGATGACTCATGTAATTAACTGATTTTCATTATTTAAAATATCACATGCCATTATATAAATAATTTGCATTAAAAAATATTGACTTTTAGATTTACATTAATTTAGATAAAACCTATCCTATGACCTAAGTTGGAACACATGATACAATATTTCCAACATTATATAAAAATCAGTTGAGTAGTTGACATACACCTGTTCTCTATTGTATACTTCTGGATGATGTGCAACAAAGCTTCAGTTTTTTATATCATAGCCAACAAGCAGGTGGTTCTCCTGATGGAAAGAGATAACCATCGCCTTTCAACATCAAAGATGTTACTGGTGTGTTACCATTCGTGTGACATGGATGGAATGCGACATGCATAAGTTTACCGACTACCTTACACTCCAAATTGAAATAAAAGTGACAAGCATTGATGGTATTGTGGTAAGAATAGGTAAGGTGGTGATACCAAACCCGGTCAAGGCATTGCAGTATCCTACCACCTAGTTAGTAGTAACAATGTTAGGTACACATATTAGTCTTCTTTCGCCTTTACGAGGTGCCTAGCAATAAGGCAATTGATCTATTCTTGTAAAGAGGTCCAGATCAACAATACCATCTACATCTACTACATGCAGTTTCAGAATTTTTTATCACCATGATTTATAGTTTTTCATTATGATGACTGTTGCCCATTTACCCCGTGTTGGTTCGGGCTCCCTTCAGAAATCAGAAATCAAAAATACTTTATTCAATGAAACTTTTTACAAGTTATTTTGACGCGTCAACAATGACACAACAACAAAACAACAACCTTGAAGAATAGACCAACTGCCGTTCTGCTAGGGATGTCGTAAAAGGCGACTAATTGGCTATGTGAGTAATTACCATCGTGGCTACTAAGTGGTAGAGTTCAGAATTGTCTCGCCTGGGTCTGGTACCACCGCCTTACCTATTCCTGCCGCAATAGCGTCAGTGTTTGTCTCTGTCGTGTTCCGGTTTGGATGGTGAGGTAGCCGGTCAACTTCTGCATGTGGCATAACGCCGATTGTGTCTCTCTTTCGCTTGTTTCGCGCTCTCGCTTGCACTCTCGGCTCAGACGAAACGTGACAATAAATCATGCATTTACGTGCGTGTAGCCGGCGTTCATCGATTTATAGGACGTTATCACGTCAAAACATTTCACTTATAGTTGTATGTTATTGTAACTTACAGGACGTAACTACGTTGTAGAAGACGGCGACATTATCTTCTTCAAGTTCAACGCCGGTGCCGGCTTGAAGGACGCGAAGAAGAAATGACGTGACAAGGTCCTCTTACTGTTAGTACACATGTTGTATCTCAACCTCGTTCTCTACACATTATTACACGTTGCATAATTGTTTGTTTCATTATTTATTGTGCGGGGTGACTGGTAATTCGGGTATACTAAAATGGGCAGCATTTATTAGATCTAGGTGGTCTAATAGTTGGCGACCATGCCCGCTTAAGTTAAACAGCATGATATGTCGCGCGCGACAGAAGAATGATTTGGCCAATAAGAAAAACTAATACCTCGTTTAGGATAAACAGCGCGTGATATGTCGCGCGCGAAAAAAGAGAGATTTGACAAATAAGAATTTACTCGTTAGATCGTTCAAATATATATATATGCCACGATAAACGTTTTCTCGTCTTTCCCAAGATATTAAATATCTAAATTCCTGTTTATCCTGACAGAGATAGTTGTTCTTTTTATTGGTCAAATATCTCTTTCGCTCGCGGCGTATCACACGCTGTTTATCCTAAGCGGGCCTGGTTATAAATAGAGATAGATTTGGGTTCAGTTTATAATATGGTCATATTTAAATATAATATGAACATTAGCATTTACTTAATATGTTTAAGCGTTTGTGTGTTTTTTCATAATTATATAGTTGAGAATATTTATATATACCTAAATTATAGCTGAGGGAAAAAAGTTATTTAGTCTATTGCAACAGTAAAGCATCTTCTTTTAACAACATTATAGAGTAAATTTCACAATAATACACGTGGGGTATTTTTAGTTTAAAATGTAGGAAATAAACTTTGTTAGCAATAGTTATCTTTTATCATGTTTCATCGATTAGGATCGATTCTAGAATAAGCCTAAGACTGCTAAAATCATGCCTAATATTTTTATGGTAAATACTTGTTCAAATAAGAAATTAAGGGAATTTCCATGCATTGCATTTGTAACTTCTTTGACTCATGGATTTTCGCAAAGTAACGCCCGATCTATAAAGACTTCTTCGTTTTAATGAAAAATATAAGCATTCCTTGAATGTTGTTCATTTTTATTTCTGTGTAAGTACTTCAAAGATATACGTTTTCCCCTTAGACCTATTCAGATTTAAGTCCATATTCCAGAATGAATTTCCAATTAATGAAATCTCTTGATGAAATGCCAAGTCAATGATACTCGTTTGAAAATAATCTTATTGCATTGAAATATATGCCAATATATTTCGATTTTTACCGCATCTTCGGGGCTATGGTACACCATAGGCTTTAGAAATAAATAATTTGACTTATGTTCAATTATTATAGCCCTAAAAATTCCGCAAAATTAAATATAAATACTCTTTCGAACTGTACAAGTGCGTTTTAACCTAAAAACAAATAGAGAGTTTCGCCAAATGTCGTCGACAAAAATTATAAATTAGATTACAGTTCTGTTGTAGCTCATAGATACAACTGTTACCAGTCACTGCACTTTTCATGAAATATGGAAAAGCTTTTTATTGATTGTAAAGTGTTTATTAATTATAAACTTTTGTACATTAAAATCGCATTTTATATTTGTTAATCATGATTATATAACTTCTACCAATTCTTCTATGCGTGTTATGATTTTGGTATCTCCTGTTGATCTCTCGTCGAAATCGATGAAAACTCTTTCTAGAATGACTCGTATTTGCTTTAAAAATCGTTTCAAATTATTGGAGGAGAATATATCTTGATCGTTCAGTGTTGTCAGTTTTTCTCTGTCTTTGTCAGATTTTTTTAGAACATTTCTTATAATGTATGATGAAGCTTGAAGAACTGCCTCCTCCCATTCCTAAACGGTATAATCAAATTAAACATATTTAGTGCTAACTGTACTTTTACATGTTTATTAAATAGGTTTTATGCAGATATTTATAGACCACATACGAGCAATCATGCTTCCTGGTGGATAACAAACACCATTGCCAATGGAGATCAAACAAGTAGTAATTTGTCAATGCAATGACGGTGTTTAAAAAGGGTGATAGAGGTTTAACAGTTTTAACCTACAATCTCCATTTCAAAACTCTGGGACAAATTTGTCAGGGAGATCATTCCAAACTTTTCCGTTCGGGCAGTACGTCCGTAAATGACCTAAAACTTGACATATCTATTCAAAAATGGCGCTTACCTATCACAGAACTATATCAACTGCCTTATCATTGTCTGTCTTATCCCTGCTTGTCTCTATCACGTTTCGGTTTGGTAAGTTCGGTTAAGTAGCCAGTAAACTAATGCACGTGACATTTTATTTTCGCTTCCTAAGTGTCAAAGCAATATTTTTACTTTGGTGTCTATAAGCGGTTTGGTTTTGGTTTGGTTCTCTTTCCATCAGAAAACCCATCATTTATTATATGTCATAACAAAAAAAAGCAGATTGCCGAAACCCGGGTGACTCGTTGCAGAACTCTACTACCTAGTAGTCGCAATAATAGTCAATCCTTTGCCTTTTACGAGCTGCCTCGCAGGTGGTGGCCTATTCTTTAAAAAGGCTGTGATATAATATCAAAAGTGTAATATTATCTGTGGAACTAATCTTGCAATTGAATTGTAAACTAAATATCCCCAACACTTTAAATGACAATGGATATTAAGATAGTTGAAAATTCTAAATCCAATATGACAACCTCACAAATATGGCAGTCCAATTATTGTTTAGGTACTCTCAAAATATTTACATGAAATTTAAGGTTAATAAGGGGCCATCCATAAATTACGTCACACCAATTTCAGGACTTTTTAACCCCTCCCCCCGTCCTTGTTACAGGTTGTCACATTTTCAGAACCCCCTCCCCCTCGATGTGACGTTTCACATTTTTGCATAGGTATATTTAAAAATAATTTAAAAAAAACAGCTATTTTCATTTTTTTCTTATATTTATCAAATAATCTTTCATAAAATTAACATTAAGTAAAATATTTTAGATATTAGAGAAAAAAACGATTAATTAAGAACAATCAGCGACTTATTATGTTAATTAAAGTTTCGCGTTTGAGTATGTATTTTAAATTTTAACATGTGACGTCACAAAGCTTGTGTGCCCCTAACCCTTGTCACACAGTGTCACATTCTGGTGATACCCCCCCCCCCCTTTAAGGTGTGACGTAATGGACGTATGGATGACCCCTAAGAGGAATACGAACAAATTTTAAATCTTGTTTTTTAGGTTTTTAAAACCAATTTTAATAAACTTGAGACTAGGCTTGACTACTATAAAGTTGAATCAGACCCTAATTATTTTTTGTACTTTAATAAAAATGAAAAATGTTTAGTACTCTCACACAGAAACTTACTTGAAATTGTTCATTTAAAGAATCCAAACACAGCATTTCTTCTATTAACTTGACAATAAATTGATCCAGACTAACTTCTCGCAAAATAATAATTAGTACACGTCCAATTGCACTTAAATTGTTAGCAGCTCTAAAAAAATTGTTTATAGTATCGTCGACGCCTGCGCAAATTCGTCATAAATCATGTCTGCCCAACGAATTTTCCCTTTTTCCCTCGAGAATTTGTCCCTTACACTGCAACTCAAAATTGATGTAGCGACATCTACTGCTTTCACGTAACATACGCGTGGCTGCGCTGATTTGGACAAAGCCTAATATTTGTTTAAAATAAGCAGAAAAAGCAAATTGCTAAATATCACGAAAAATAAATTTTTCTTATTAAAAACACTAAACAAGCAAATATCTTTCATGATTTCGCCTCTATACACCAATTATATTAAGTGTTTTATAATATAGGTTGCGAGGATGTAATCTCACATGATAAATTTATCGACTATCTCTCCTTCTAAATCGAAACTCGACAGTGATAGGAAATGATAAAACCCAGGCGAAATATTGCAGAATTCTACCTCCTAATAATGACGATGGTAGTGATATATTTGGCAATCGTTCGGCTTTTACGAACTGCCTGACTAAAAAGACTGAAACTCTACTCTTTAAAAGGAGTCCAGCCTGCTTAGGATACGCAGCGTGTGATAATGTAGAGATCGACAAAAGGAGATTTGACCAATAAGAAGAATTAATATGTTGTTTATTCGACGCGACGCGCGATTCTTATTGGTCAAACTCAAACGAAACCTGTTTTATCGATTTCGAAAAATGTAATCATACCTTGACCATCCAGTAAGAAAAACTCCAACAAAATTAATGTTGTGTGAATTTTCTTTTATTTCTTTGATCCATCCTTCTTGGTTGCTGACATAACGTGCTACTGGGGACAGAACCTGCAATTACAATTTTTTAATAGCAAACTAAAAATACAAGCTCTATTGATGGATTAAAGAATTGAATAACTCTTCTGATGAAAAGAGATTTTTCTCATTTACAGTTTCTCATATAGATCAATTATAAGCATGTAATTGTACTGTATGCCGAATTTGTCTGGGCTCCTTTGAAGAATAGATCAACTGCCGTTCTGCCAGGCAGGTCGTAAAAGGCGATCGATTAGTTATATGTGTCACTAATCGTGACTATTACATGGTAGAGTTCTATCTCTGTGTCTTGAAGCGACGATGGCTTCTCTTGTCATCACGAGAGCCATCCGCTTGTTTGCTTCCTAATTATATAAAAAAATTAAAGAGATTAAGTTATAAATCAGCATGGCTCCATTAGTAATCAGATAATTATCATGACAATTATCAAAAAAAAAATTATCTTGATAATTTTGAATCCTGTTTATAGGCTTGTTAAAAACACCAAAATAATCGCCCCGTTGGTCGAGTGGTTAGCGAACCTGACTGCGCATCAATGGGGCCCGGGTTCGATTCCCGGCAGGGAC
>DWBA01000914.1:0-11689 GCA_018236825.1 Apodemia zela
AGTGCGACAGGAAATATCCAAAGCGTAAGAGTGAAAAAGACAGCTATTTGTAATTAGTACAGCCACAAATAGCTACGACTGACTGGATTGGTCACAATTAGGACCAATTCACGGCACGTGTTTGGTGCGTTGGTGGCGTATCTTTATATATTGAAATATCATTGTGAAAAATGACACTAAGCAATTTAAATGATATAAGGTAATCAGTTTATCTAAAATCTTTAGACTCCCTGTTTTATTATTAGAAATTATTAATCACGATCATTATCTACTGGAATGTTTTTCATAAATTGTTTTATGAACTTCAATGTCTACATATAATCAAGGGTTTTCACTAAGAAACGCATGAATTTTAACTAAAGCATGTTGTGTATAGGAATTTTGACGTACATGTTTTATAAAAATTATAATACATGCTCTACTGATAATGTCATAATAACTAGCTGAACAACTAACAAGAATGGTGCCCATTAGTGGGCCAATATACTCTTCTATACTTGACATAGAAACACACCAAAATATAGGAAGGCATTCCAACAAATTAATTTAAGACTTTTAGCATTATCATCAACCTATGTTGTACGGATATATCTTTTGAAATACATAACTAGTTTTCCCCCTGTTGGTTCAGGCACTTTTGGGGCAACAGGCCTTCATTCCTGGAAGACACTCCTTATAAGGTGAACGAAGACTTGACAGTAAACCCGTCGCGGTCATCATTAAAACATTTTTTTATGTATCATAGAGTAGCAAACAACCAGATGACTCTCCTGATGAAAAGAGACCAAAAAACCAAAAAACGCCTAAAGATACCAAACATATTAATAGTGCGTTGCTATGCATTTGGCGCGATGTTTATGCCACAGGCATAAGTTTGCCACGTACCTGACCCTCCATATAGTAAAGAGATTGGATTAGGATTCTGCAATATTCTCGTCTGATTTATTTTCTTACGTCTCACCACATATTCTGATACACATGTGCTATTACATCTCTATCACATGGAAAGACACACATTATTTACATCTTTGATGTCTTTGTCTCGTCTTTACGCAACTTTAATCTCTTCTCATCAAGAGAGACATCTTAAAATATGACAAAGCACTGTCAGATATGATATACATACTCCTTAAAAGATTACGGACCAGCCCAACCAGTTTTGGGCCACACAATTTATTTAATGTAGACTAGAGCTACATTTAAAGCTATCTAAGAATGCCAATTCACAAAATTTTCAGTATATAAAAAAAACATATGACGAATTGAGCTAATGATGCCAAACTAAGCGATACAATATATAATGTAGATTAATAGTTGATACATGTAAGATTGGAGTTATTTAACAATACTAATTCCTTAAAAATGCACATATAAATACTTACGTATAAAAAATCTGTATTATTAAAATATTTTATCTAATAATATTCTGCATTATTCTGATTGTATCTATTTATAACTTACGTGATTAAGATTATTCAAATTAATGTATTATATTCGCTTCACGTTTTAATGTACATATTACAGACAATCGGTTCCGTTATTTGGACCATCATATTTTTTTATATTTGATAAATATGATGATAAACAACATTTCAAGTGCTACTCTCGACTAATTTAGAATCCAAGTATGGATAAGTATTGAAAATTTCCAAGAAAGCCCGATCCATTGCTGAGCAAATTCTAATGTTTCAGATTTCGAGGAAGACGAAGACAGCGATGAACCGATGCCTAGGCCGCAGCTTCCACGACATTACTTACACGATAACAATGTCCAGGTAAGTCTATTGTTAATCATCCATACTATTATTATAAATGCGAAGTTTTGTCTGT
Source organism: Apodemia zela (assembly GCA_018236825.1). Classification (NCBI taxonomy): domain Eukaryota; kingdom Metazoa; phylum Arthropoda; class Insecta; order Lepidoptera; family Riodinidae; genus Apodemia; species Apodemia zela. The sequence continues at coordinate 1,831 of DWBA01000914.1, forward strand.
TTGTCAGTCTAAATATAAAGTAAATCGATTAAGCGATTTCGATGTAATTTAGTAAGGAAAATACATAGGCTACTTTTGTGTTTATATAATTTAATTATCTTGCAAGTGCGATAAGATTGTGATCAAAATATTTAGAATTTCCTTTATACAAAATAGATGTTTCTCTATGGGTCAATTTAAATACATTAGGTGTCAACGGCTTTGTCTAAACTTTTGAAGACGGCTTTTAAATTTTTTAAGTAATACATTTTTTAGTAGTGCAATTTTATATTCTGTAGCAAATGTATTTATTTAAATATTTAAGACTACCCCTACTTTGTTCGTCTAAATTCAGTGGTGTGGGTTTTGAAACCTTTGACTTTGAATGAACTGGTTCACTTTATCTGACACGCAAGCTTAGAATGTTGATACCCTACATTTTCGATACTAGTAAGTGTTATCTCTATTTTTAACGAAGATTCATGAATGCAAACATGTTAGCATTTCGAGATTCGATAGAATACTCATGCGATGCATATTTTGGTGGCACTTATGAATACGTCGTTACTGTGATGTGCTCAATATATGTCATAAATATGGAGAGATTAGAATAAGTTCTCTGCGTTTACTGAGATGTGTCTTAGAGGACATAAAAATATGTCCGAAGTTAATGTTAACTAAGCTTCAGCGTATGCAAGCGCAGGAAAATTAGTTTGTCTTATACAAATTAAGTTTTGGCCCCTTGTCTTGGATTGGCCAACTAGTCGAACTATAACAAGCTATGCCAAGGCGATACAATAGACAGTCTATAATTTAGTACGTTTAGACAGTCTATATGTTGGTAAATATAGGGTTTACTCATCTTTTTTTATTTTATAATTATTATCTACGTTGGACCAACATGTTTTATGGTGTTTAAAATTTCACTTTTGCCTGTTGGTGCGGTATGAATTGTTATTCGTTTTAAATGTTGAAAACGATTTAGCAAAGTATTTTAAAAATTAGAAGCTAAGTATGCACGCTTTTTTCTTTTTACCACATTTTATTTTGATTTTATTCACAGAATTTGGCACCTAGTGTTACATCATAATAGCATGCTTGAGGTTTGTTTTTAATTTTGTTTTTATTATTTAATTTATTTTTCGTTTCTAGTGATACCATGAAGTGTTAGAAGTGATTTTATTTGATATATTAAGAATGTAAGGGGCACACTGAAAAATTTGGCAACCTTTATAATTTAAATAAAACTCTCCGAGTCAAAAGATATACTAAATGCGAATTATGTAATGCAGCGAAATTACCTAAAAATGGCGGAACTTTCACCCTTTGCGCCCCACTACAAAAAAACAAACGATGCGGTGTCAGACGGCACCGTCCATTCTGAGATGTCATCTCAAATATGAAATGTAGCTTTTTTTAAGCCATGTTAGATTTATAATCTATGAATTTGATTGAAAATCACTATTTTCGTTGCTTCTCCACACTGGATGTACACATTTACTATCAGCCCTCTGCAAATGGCACTATTGCTAATACAATTTCTTCGGTTTCGGAAGGTGGCATTTCTTATCGTAACAAATTTGTGTCGTGGAATGTCGAAATCAGACTACCAGCCCTAAATTTCGTTTTTTTCTGTTATTTTTAATAATTTGCATGCATGCACTGTCTGTTAGGCCACATCAACATACTGTCTTGCTTGACCCTGTCCCGTACACGAAGTATGCAAACATCTCCAAACGTGTAAATATTTTTTTCTACTTTAAAAATAGGGTAGCACTGGAGTACCCCAAGGCTGTATTCATGGGCTTTTCATTTAAAATATGTGAAGTTAAGTTATTCAAAAAGTTTTCGATATTTTTGTGTAAATATTACACACAGGAAAATTTGTCAAAAGTAGTCATTTCGAACTTTTGCGAGGCTTTTGACAATATTAATCATGATGCGTTTATTATTAAATTAGGATTTAATAAGTAACAGTTAACACGTAGCCTCTCTTGGGCCTTTTATTTAAAATATGTGAAGTTAAGTTATCTAAGAAATTTGCATTATTTTTGTGTAAATATTACACATAGGTAAATTTGTCAAAAGCCTCTTAATGAAACCTACATTTTGAACTTTTGCGAGGCTTTTGACAAGATTAATCACAATGCGCTTATTATAAAATAAGGATTTAATAAGTAAAAGTTAACACGAAGGCTCCCTTCATAAAACAAACTTCTCAAAACGTGTAGTTATTTTTTTCTACTTTAAAAAAAGGATAGCACGAGTACCCCAAGGCCGTATTCTTGGGCCTTTCATTTTAAATATGTGTAGTTAAGTTATTCAAGAAGCTTGCAATATTACTGTGTAAATATTAGACACAGGAAAATAATCGAATTTACAATTTTCAGGACACGCCGCCTCCGTTACCGGCCCGCACTGGACATTACTTCCCGCGCACATAGCTTGTGCAATACTGATTTGTAACTTTAGAAAGGGGGGTCCGCTTGGGTCCGAATCACCCACTAGAATACTTAATGTCTACTCCATTTAGTGTAATGGTATACTAGTCTTGTATTCTAAAAGAAATATTGCGTCAGCTTATTGCAAGAACTATTGTTAATCGAGGACTAATTTAATTGGATCTGTTTAAATAATTACATGAATCTTGGGAAATTATTCATAAGGACTATTTCGTCGACTACTATTACTCTTAGAAAGTTTAATTTTAGAAGAGTGCTGTCTATTATTTTCTTTTCTTAGGTATGTCTTATTGGTCGAACTTATAAAAAGTAAAATAGGCACTAAATTATGACAGAATTGAACTGTCTAAATAAGTGAAATTTAACTATTTTAAGACAATTTCCGAACATATTTAATTAATTATATCCTTGACTAAAACCAACAAATATCTTTGCGCAATTACTTGTCATATTATTATAATCATCACGAAGATTTACATTGTTCATTTAGTTGCTAACTTACCTGTTCTGCAAGTCTTGCAATAAGCTGACAGTTGGGGGTTAACTCCCTCATCAGAATATTTTATCTGTACACCCACTATACATCACATTGTACTATGATGTAGTCAATGTTAGAATCTCTTATCACGAGTGTTTAATTTTGACTTTAAAAAAAGTTATTTATATTTTGTTTATTCTTAAATGCCTAGAATCACGAATTTTGACATTTTCCTTTGTACCCATTCGTTCTGAATTCTGATGATTTTTGATGTATCTGCTTGTTAAATCACTCATAAAACAGTTTTTAGTTTCAATTTTGTTGTATATTTTGTGTGGAAATAATTAAGTTTTGTAAGACACCTAAAATGTGCAGTACTGTAAAGGGTAACTTGCTTGTGCTAGCGGCAGATTGTAGGCGACAGCATTCGTGCCGTTGACAGTAATGCACTGTAGTACTATTTCCTTTCTGATTCTGCCTGCGACGGTACAACCGTGTCGATTTCTTTGGTTTTATATGATCGCTTCATATCGGCAACGACACTATTGGTATGTTGTAAGAGACTCGAGTCCTGTGAAGTTTTATTTTCTTTCTTCTAGTTCTTTTTAAAGATTCGAGTCCGAGTCTTGCCGTGATTACCGGCTAGTACACAGTTTAATTCCGATTCGGGATATAGATTTAGATAATTTAAACATTGATGTTTAATTCCTTTTATGCGAAAACTGGACATGTAAAAGGATATTATCAACCAAATTCTGCCAACTATTATAATTAGTATCTTCTGGATTTGTACTCCAAAACATGTATGTACATAGTTTAAGTGTGTGATTTAAAAAAGTGATTTTAAGTATACCTAATACAATTCAATATAGGGCTCACAAGGAAAATGACTCAAATAACTAAAAAGACTCAAATGACTGAAAACACTCAATTGACTCAAAACACTCAAATGACTGGAAAGACTCAAAGGACTCATGACTCTATAGACTAATAGCCTCGAGTTATACAAAATGACTCGAGTCGCTCGAATTTAAGACTGAAGACTTTAAGTCTCTTACAACACTAGAAATTGTCACCTGCAGTCATTCCTCACTCGCATACTCTTTACAAATCAGTAGTGTCGGTGCGGTGGTGTCTGCCGCTGCTTGCGGAAGTTAAATTTAAAAGCTGGTTGGACAGCCACACTTAGCCTAACTAACAATAAATGCTAAAGTGTATTTGTTTTTTTCCCGCAACAACATATCAATATATCGGCATATATTGGTGATCAATGGATCGGTATATAAAATGGTACTATTTTTAATTACCATTTTTGTGATTTCAAAATTGTGACTTCAGGTATTTTAGTGTTGCTTAATGGTCGCACAGTTGCCGCTCCTTTTTACAGGATATATATGAACATACCATCGGAAAGTATTCGTAGACACCCTGTGATTCGAATCCTCTGTCCATATATATATATGAATACATTTCTTTGTCGTATCTCGTATTAGTATTGTTCCCTGCATACAAACCAACACATGCTACTTTTTATTTAAAAGAAATAAAATCACTCACATATGTCAGTACAATCCGAACAGTATAATCTGGATGTTTTTAAAGCAATAGTGAAAAGGTTTCTACTGAAAACGTATAAATAATATCATTATAGACTACCTCATCGTTTTTCAGGTTGACAGGCTTTACTTTGGAAACATAAAAAAAATATTTGTAAACCATCTGTTGCCCAAAGAACCTTCTTTAAAATGTTATTATTAAATTCGTTAGAGATGAATTTTCGGGGTTTATAATTACGTTAGATTTGTTGCTCTATTTGCTGTGTAATAAGACAAATCATTGGATACACTTTGGCATTTATTGACTTTAAGAATTGTTTTATTAGCAACAGTTAAACTTCTTAAAAAAATTTGTTTGTGTTAATTTTTTTTTGGTGATTTTAAAGAAAAAGAATAAGCGATGAATGATGCAAAAAGGAATGGGTCTAAAATAGAAAGTTACTGTTTAGAAATGGAAATTTAACTCCGATTTAAGAAAGTTTCTTTAGATATGGTATCGTACCTTGCACATTATATGGTGTATTAAATAATAATTGGTTAAGAAATTGTCTATTACCTTCTTCCTTCTGTAAAAAATCAGTTAAAAATTCGCTTCAACTATTTACAATAAGCACTTGGATATAACAAAATACGGTCACGGAGAAATTTAGAGGAAGTCAACGAAAGATTACAATATTAGTGAACAAAAACAGTTTTGTTATCTGTCATTTTGAGGTGTTCTTCTAAATTTGTCTATGATTCAAATACTGCTTTGGACTATTAAACATACTTTTCGCTAATTTTTTTGGCCGATCTAAAAACAATCTTAAATGCCACTGTATTTTTGAAATGGTCATTGATTTTGGCGAAAAGTGTACCAAATGAAATAATGACAGACTGATATTTTAGGACAAAAGTTTGGGACAATTGTAACCATAGATTTAGTCTATGGGACACTTGATTCCAAAAAAGGTTTTACATGGCATTTAATTGAGATAGAACGGAAGTTTAATAAGTGTTCAATAAATCACAGATGAGAATATTTATATACAGATGAACAGTGCAACCAACTTATCTGTTCAGTAGGCAAAATCGGAACTTCATCCGCCATCTTGTAAAATATCATTCCGCTGTCAATTTTTCTTAGTAATTCTTAAATAGCAACTCTAAACGCTTCACTAGCGACACCGTTTACTGAACAAATAAGTTGTTCATCTGTACCTTGATCAACTGTGATTGGTCGAACAAAAAATTCCATTATTTTCTTCCACTTGCCGTGTACACCAAACATACCGAATCTATTATTTTTATATTACCGGCAATAGTTATAAATACAATAGATATATTCGTAGTACTTATTACTAGGAACATTGTGGTATGTTTAGTTTGTAATCCATTTAATTTATTACCCGCTAGATGTCGTTGAATAAAAGAAAGATTAGATGGTATATATATTTTTAGTGGTATTTACGATTTTATCGAGTCGAATTTTCATATCAATTTCGTGATTGCTTTAAAAATTAATAAAAAAGATATTTTACTTTTTAGAATATATCCATATTTAAAAGTATTTTTTTAAAAAGTACATGAACTATAATGGATTATAGCTTAAGAAATCGGCTTTTCTTAATATGTTATATAAACAAAAAACATTTAAAAACCATTTTCAAGATAGCTCTTTTTGATTATACGTTAATTTAAAGCATCTGTTACTTTTAATATTGGTTATCTTTTGTCTAAAAAACTAACTATAGATGAGATTTTTGTATTTTGGTTGAACCGAAATATTTAAGGACATTCGCAAACAGAATTTTTTGGTTATGATTTTTTTTAAGTTTATTTTATATAAATAATGTTTAAACATCTCTGTTCTATCCATAAAGATGTGATTAGTTATCTAGATTTAATTTTGTTTATTATACCCCTCTGAAATAACAAGTGAAAATAATTACACAAATAAACTAAACTAAAAGAGTTCACAAAAAATCAGCTAATCTATAAAACCTTACACTCTAATTAATGAAATAATTCTATTCGTTTGTAAAATACTTTCTTTTTTTCCACTTTATTATAACACTAAGGCGTTTTTTAATTTTCTGTCTTCCATTTGTCAATTCCTTCCAAAGTGTACAAAATAGTCAATTTATTCTTCCCTTACCGTATGTGGTTACTTCTAATTAAATTTTAATTAACAGAGCAGGCTAAAAATACAGTTTATGGTTACAATTTTTATAAATTAATTATAACTTTTGAGGTAATGCCCAAAACTACATAATTTTTTTTCTTATTTTAATTCTTATCTACTTTTTTCTTAATATACAAGGCTCAAAAAGCCCGGTTCCGCAGTAAAGGGCACTTTGATCAACTGCTGCAAATTTTTGTTCATTTCGAAAAAAATACAGGCTGTTGTTTTGTTCAAAAATGTTGCTATCCCCCATGTTATACATTTGCGTTGCAATTCGTCGGGCGTTTCACATGCAACATGCCGCTCAAAGTTGTCACCATGACGCCTTAATTATTGCCTGTGTCTGGTCAAATATAAAGTTGTGCATCAAATTTCGTCGCGTATAGACGAAGCTGGTAACAGCGACGTCACTAAAGTGGTAAAATGACATCGAACTAAAAAAAATCGACCAGTGAGTGTCTATGGAGTGCCGAGTACTTAATTATAACAATAAATTTAATATTGAAAGTCACAGCTGAGATCAAAATTAGCTCATGAGGCGACTTATTGTTAAAGACTATAGGCATTATTAATGAACAAGTAAATCAGCGCTCATTCTGTCAATATCTTACGCAATATATGATATTTTTTATTTGTGCTACTTTGGAGTGGCCATCAAAAATTGTATACGCAATTCCTCTTGTTTTGTGGTCCGTGCATTTTCTTCATACAAAATTAACTCCTTTACTAATGATTGTCTATTAAGTAAAATATTTAAGACTGAGATTCACCACCGATTTTAATTGCCAAATTCTTGTTGAACCAAATTATTTTACATTTAAATAAATTTTAAAAAAATATACCTATTCGATTTGGATGTACTGCTAACTTTTCCTAATATGGTTTTAAAAAAAAGATTTATCAAGTGTAAAACTAATTCTTTTATGTATTGATCACGTTACGGTTAATATATTTAAATATTAATTAAAGTGATCTTTGACTTTAGTTGATTAATTATATTTTATAACAATCATGTAATGCGTTTACTGTATGTTAATTAATTTCGTTTTAAATTGTGTTCGCAAAAACGCAAAACATGACTTTAATTAAATATTAAATTCTTGATTGATCTTTAGTAATAATATAATTAATTCTTTAAACTTTGATTGAAAATTCAATACCATGCAGCTGTTTAAAAATACAACTCAATTTTCACTCACTTTTCTTTCGTTTACCTTTGTTTTACCCTAAATAATAAATAAGTTTTTTTAATAGTTTTTGTAGTTGTTTTTATTTCATTAAAATTTAATAAAAGGCAGCGTCTTAAAGTAAATGTCGCTCGTGTTTTCAATAATCGAGGTTTGATTTAGTCTTGGACAATGAAACATTAATTACATTAATTAAATATAAAGTATCGCTTATGTCTTGTGGTCAATGATGAATTAACGTTTAGAAACATATGGGAAGCATTGATAAAATCTTTGATAACTTTATTAGGCTTACCAATCAAACTACAGCTTTTTATTTAACGATGATTTGTAGGTACTTGTATTATGATACGTCAAGAATTATGGCGTTGCGCCTTCACGTAAATTAAATAAAACACCCTCTCGGAGACAAAGTCCTATTTTGCTCGTTAGGTCATTTAAACCTTTACTCTGGCCTGTACTTATTATTATGTTTGTATACAGATTTTTATTTTAAGTGCAACTACTGGAAGAATGTCTTTTTATCACTATAATTTAATTGATTACGTATCAGGACCGAAAAATATAATTAATTTAAAAATAACTTTTTGACAACGTACCACAACACTTTTGGTGTTTAAATTAAAATAATTATCTCTTCATCTGCTTTTTTGATCTCCTAAGCTATAGAAAATTGTTTAATTTTATTTAAAAAGATTTAAACATTTATGCAAGAGACATTAAAATGCCACTTGTATTTTTTGTAGCAAATATTTTTTTTAATTTGTCAGTAACCGATCATAAATGATTAAAGAGTTAATTGTGCTGCAATTTTTTCAACATACATCATATTACAACATTTTTTTTTTAAATATTATAAGATAGCAAACAAGCAGATGGGCCTCCTGATGGAAAGAGTCAACCATCTCCTATAGGCACCAAAGATGGTAATTGTTGCTATCTTGTCGCGAAGTCTTAATGCCACATACATAAGTTTGCCGGCTAGCTCACCCTCAAAACCGAAACACGACAGTGACAAGCACTAACGCAATTGCTATAAAAGGTGGTTTTCATCCCATAAAGCACACATTCACTGATACCGTAAATTAGTCTTAGGCTGTGGCCACAGTAAGCAAACTGTTAGCCGCGGACTGAGTTTGCGGCGTATCGGTTTAGTACGCCCTTTCATATATTTGAAATGGAGTGTCCACAGTTCGCTAGTTTTGCGCGCAATTATTTTTACAAAACTTAGTGCGTTATGGCTAATAGTTTGCCTACTGTGGACACAGCCTAAAAGTCGTGAACCGATTTGGATGCCGTTTTTTATTTGAAAACTTTGTTTTATAGCGGTGGTTCTTAGATATGTTTTATAAAAATCGGTTCAGCAGTTTTAAGGTCATCCGCTCTAATCAACATGATGTACGGAATAGGGAATTATGTGTTTTTATTGAACAAATACTTGGACTGTTTTTTACATTAACATGGAGTTTTACTAACTGCCGACGATTTTTAGTGTTGAAAGAATAGAGGATATGTATATTTTTTTTAAATATGTATATACATATTATCTTCACGCCAGATCACTTATAGGGTAGGCAGAGATTAAGTGAGAGGAAGGTGGTTATGAATATGTCGTTTTTTTAATTTTTAATATATAGTCATAAAGTATCTTCACGCCCGTATCCCCGAAAAAGTATGCAGAGGTACAACCAGTGCATCCACGATTATCCGATGATACTCGGTCCCAAAATGTGATAGGTGACTAGCCTATCGCCATCCGGGCACTTTTCCAATCTCGGGCAACATTGTTTTTTTAAATTATAAAACACATTTTTTTTAAATTGCCCGACCCGGGAATCGAACCCATGAGTTCTTGTGGTCAACTCCCACACTGGACCACTAGACCACAGAGGCGATATATCGTTTTTTTTTAAATTTTTAATATAAAGTTATATACAAGAAATATTCTTCTATACCTACCAGAGATTCCCAAACTGATTTCGTCTAACGCCCACTTTGACAATTAGTTATTTTGTAGCGCCCCCCATTTTTTT
>DWBA01000915.1:0-11687 GCA_018236825.1 Apodemia zela
ACCGATTCTCATGAAATTTTGTGTGCCTATTGGGTAGGTCTGAGAATCGGCCAACATCTATTTTTCATCCCCCTAAACGTTAAGGGTTGTCCACCCTTTTTTTTTGTTTTTATTTTTTTATGGTACAGCATACAAAACTACATACAACCCTAAATTTTCACTCTTCTACCATCGACCCCTAATAATTTATATGGCAAAACAACGTTTGCCGGGTCAGCTAGTGTTATTATAAAAATTTCCTTTTTAAAAAAGTGAAAGTATTACTCGGTCCAAGAATAATTAGTTCTACATACCTCGAATAAGTTTTAATTAGAACTGTGATCTAGACTATACTTTATCTAGAGTGCGAAATATTTCTCTGTATTTGCGTTGCTGGAATCTAAAAAAAATTGTAAAATTCTTGGCAAGTTATTTTAATTACGAAATAAGCAAAGTTAAAATACCATGGCCTTTGTATGTATTTTACACTTTCTATTACATTTGGTAAGATTCCGTTATAACTTTTTATACAGTCAAAGAAGTATCGGGAATGGATGATTTGTTTATGGTTCTAATTTTTTTTTTGTTGTTAGATTGGCATAACTGTTTTCCATTTTAACTTCGCCGTAGTCGGGTAACAAAATAGCATAGGATTTTTTAACTACACAAGCACACTTACTTTTATGTTTATGAAAATACCATTACGCACATATCCTACATGGGATAGACAGAAATGCAAATAGAACCAGAAGTATGATTCCGTTTGCTCTATTACTTCTGGTGACGATTCAAATCAGGAATATACGAGTATCTTGATAGTTTCAAAACAAATCATTAAGAACCTTTTTTTTTGTTTTTCCGTGGGGAAACCCATCATGGGTACCTTCCTGTTACGGGGGGTAGCAGGGAGGTTATGCCGGACTCTTACCGGCTAAAACCCCACGTCGTCTCTCGCTTGGCTTGTTGTCAGGACAACGGGAACGCTTTCACAGTCAACCGTTGTCTCGACGGCCTTAGTTCTGACGGACCTCTTCTCACTATATTGTGTATCTTCTACCGTACTTACACACGGTTGTACCGCGTTTACCATCTCCAGGCCTCGCAATTGCGCAACAGGTGCCCCCGTACCTATTGCATCATTAAAAACCTAACCTAACTCAACCTGGGTTTCGAATGTAATAGGTTTACAAACGCTTTAAATTCGCTCGCGTTTCTTAAATAATTCGTAATTTTCTTAGTAACTGTACTTTCAAAGATTGTTAAAAATTTGCTCAACAAAATATTTGCAAGCAGTACTTTCAAAGATTGTTAAATATTTGCTCAACAAAATATTTGCAAGCAGTACTTTCAAAGATTGTTAAAAATTTGCTCAACAAAATATTTGCAAGCAGTACTTTCAACGATTGTTAAATATTTGCTCAACAAAATATTTGCAAGCTGTACTTTCAAAGATTGTTAAATATTTGCTCGCTACATAATGATAGAATATGTTGGTAGCATTAAATTAGAACCTTAATAACATCGGTTTTATACCATATTTTCGCAAATAAATTATTCATTAATTCTATAAAAATACGCGAAGGCACTGTAACATGCTCTGAGTTCACGCAAAATAGACTATCATATTATAATCTGTACATCAGTTGGCAGTATACCACTACATATAACCTATTTTCGTGGTGACTTTCACCGTGTCACAGAGGTGAAACAAATAACGTTCTAAATATACGTTTTTATATGAAACTTGTAACGTCGTACGCAAATAGGGTTGCCAGGCGTTCGTATAACGCCGGACAAGATTTTCTTAGGTATTTTTTTTATATCATAAGATGCAAACAAACCGATGGGTCTCCTGATGGAAAGAATCAACCATCGCACATAGACACCAAAGACGTTAATGGTGCGTTGCTATCTTGTGGCGAGGTCTTAATGCCACATGTATAAGCTTACCGGCTACCTCGCCCTCCAAACCGGAACACGACATTGACAAGCACGTCAGTGCGGCAGGAATAGGTAAGGCGGTGGTACCAGACCCGGGGCGAGACAATGCTGAACTCTACCACCTAGTATAATAAAGTAGCCGTTTCACGCGGTATAACTCGCGTATGTCCCGATCCCGCGAGAAAATTGGGATAAAATATAGCCTCTGTCACTCTAGAATGCTGTAGCTTTCTACTGGGGAAAGAAGATTCAAAATCGGTTTATTAGTTACAGAGATTCCTGCAAACAAATTCACAAACTTTTCCTCTTTATAAGTGTAGATAATACACTCGTACATTTATTTCGCTCATTATAATAGGGTGTTCTCACTTTTGACTTGCAAGATAGTTAAATGTCCGTGTTAACTCGCAGGTTAGTCCAGTTTCTCGGTTTCAGGATCTGGCAACCCTGTTAACGCACCGCATCGGGCGTGAAATGCCGCTTTCACGAAAATAACCGGTGGCCTTCAGCTAGGTGATTTATTTGGCATGGCTAAACTGTCACTCCTGTGTGCTCTGGTGAGACGCGCTAGCGTTATTGTTCATTAATTAATATTTTTTTCATTCGTTCGGAATTAAAAAACGTGTGCAACACTGTTAACAAGTGTTAATTAAAAAATTACAGATATAGTGTAACACTGAAGAATTTAAAGCCCATATTAAGTGAGTTACAAAAGCCCTGGCCGACCCGAAAGGGGAATATAGGTCGGTCGATGACTGTACAAATATAAATATGATATTATAATATCTATATTTGTACAGTCATATATATATATATCCCTATTTTCCGTGGACACATCACGCGTGAATGGCTGGACCGGTTTCGCTAATTCTTTTTTTGTTGTGTTTGTAATTGTCAGAAGGTTTCTTATAAAAGAAAATATTAAGAAAATTGCGCGGAAAATTAGAATATGTTATATCTAATGCGTATAATTAAGACAGGACAACGTCTGTCGGGTCAGCTAGCAATAAAATAAAAACATGATAGTATTTTTAAATGTTCGTACTTATCTTTTAATTTTCCTAAAATTAAGCAAACATTATAAACTGGACGACACCACGTCCCATGTTATGGCCCCAGGCCCTATAAGCGTGATAGATTTCGTCGCCGCTAAAATAACAAATACTAAAAAACAGAGTGAAGTGATTTTTTTGGTCGTTTTAACAGATAGTGGTAAAGTGTGCGAGTCCGACTCGCACTTGGCTGTTTTTTTTTTGTTTGTAACTCAAAAACTGCTATAATTCTTTTACCATTAGAAAGCTACACTATCCAGGAGTAACATTAGCTTCTATTTTACCCGACTGAGCAAAGGGAAGTAATGATTTTTGATCACGCGAACGAAGTCGCGAGTAACAACTAGTTGTATTATACAGATAAGAAACAAATCCCAAGTTCCCTCCCCAAGACGGGAGACAGCGCAAGCCGAGTGACGACACATTCGCATCCCTCAAACCAATTACGTGCGACTCCAGCCATTGTTCTGGCGCCTGCTGACGGCAGCTAAACCGCCGTTACGTCGAACAATAGCCCGTCATTGTGCGGTGTTGTTAATGCAGACTAAGCCTGCAGATGGAAGGTTTTTTTTATATACAGTGTGTAAAAAAAACCCGGTCCGACCCGAAAGGGGCATATTACCTATATGTTTTTTTCGATGACATTATCGAAAAAAGTAATAAAATGATTATATTTATAAAGGTAAAAATATTATGGATTGTAGAATACTGATATTTACCCTTCAATTTCCCTAAAATTTAGGTACTATTTTAAACAGAGAACATCATGTCGAATCAATGGCCGCGTATAGACGTAGCGCCGCTACGACATCAAACGAGCCGACCACTCAATGATGTAGCCGACCGTCGTCTGAAAATTTTTGGTTGATATTTATTGATGCCACAGTAGTGTTTGAAATATCATTAAAAATTAATTTATTTTTATACAAATTTTTGTCTTTAGCGATTTAGGCTAGGCGTTGATATGTCAGTCGGGACAAAGCCCTCTATATATATATATATATATATATAGGTATATAGTTTTTTTTTTATCATAAGATAGCAAACAAACAGATGGATCTCCTGACGGAAAGAGTCAACCATCGCCTATAGACACCAAAGATGTTAATTGTGCGTGAATCTTGTAGCGAGGTCTTAATGCCACATGTATAAGTCTACCGGCTACTCACCCTCCAAACCGGAACACGACAGTGACGAACACTGACGCTGTTGCGGCAGGAATAGGTAAGGCGGTGGTACCAGACCCAGGCGAGACAATACTGAACTCTACCACCTAGTAGCTACGATGGTAGTGACTCGCATAGCCAATTAGTCGCCTTTTACGACATGCCTGGCAGAATGGCAAATAGTCAATTCTTCAAAAGGGGCTCGGACCAACATAAATAACATGTATCAGTATACGGCGCTAACTAACTCCCATATGTATGTATGTATATATGTATGTATCGCCGAGTTTAAATTTAAATCAATTCGTGTAATAAAAAATAAATAGCGAGCATTCAGTCGTGAAAATATTTTTTGTGCAGTGTGACCATAGCATCGTTTGAGAGGGTGAAAGGTCCTCGAAATTACAGTCTCGCTCGAGGATACAGCGAGTGTAATACATCAACTCGATTGTTATTGATATGTCAATTCCAAACCACTTGTGACAAGCGCGCCTGAATTTCGACTTTGATTTAATTGATTGAAATCTCATGCCAATTTTGCGAGGTAAATAAAATTTATGGTGATTTTTTTATATCAGAATTGTAAAATATAAATGAGTGTAAATTGCTTAATTATACGGTAGATTTAGTAAAGTTTAGAACGTCAGTGGGCACAAGTGGCCACCTTTTAGGTTTTTTGTTTACTAACTAATCCTTTTAACTTCCGAAGAATCTGGAAGTGGTGTATTAACACTTTTAAGTTCGGTAGAGCATATAAAGCTGTCAATCTGCTGCTGCCCTTTGGTAACCTAAAGTAATAAGCAACTTTCGGTTTAAATCGTTAGGGGTTTATTATAAACCCTTAACGATAAAACTTTTATACTTTATATATCATAAAATGCTGGATCAAACAAGCAGATGTTTTTCGTGACGGGAAGTTATAACTTTAATTTTATAATATACTCATAACATCTTTGGTATCTATACCTTGGTATCTATATCTTTGGTATCTTAGTGGTCACTATTCATGTAACAAGGACGTAATGCTTTATGCATAAATTTACCGTTTATCCTTCAGAAGGTAGCTATTAACTAGAACACAACAGTGACAGGCTCTAGCACTGTTGCGGCTGAAAAACGTAACAAAGACGCTTCAACACTGCCTGACAAGAAGGCTTATATTCTTTTCTTCATAAGAGGCCTGGACTAACACTGGAAAAGGGCGTGAAGTAGATTACTATTTGACACCGACACATTGATAAATTATATATGGTGGACATTTCAAAGTAGGTATATATGAAATGTTTGAGGGCGTGCGGTCTGCTATATTTAATTCTAAAAGGACCTGATGCGACGTCTGATAATATTGCTTGGCTATTTTTAAATGTGCGTTTGTTTATTAGTAGAGAAATGTGTACCATAGAAATAATTAAAGCAAACACAATGACGATTACAAACATATTTAACTAATTTCAATTCCAAGAACTACTTAATGTAAAAAGCTGATGAGTACTTTTTAAGTTGTTCAAAATTATAAATACAATTACAGAGTCTGACGTCTGTTAATGAATACTATTAAAACCCAAGAAGTAAGTCAGTTCTTAGAAGCAATCTTGAGTGACATTTGTTTACACATTGGTACACATAATTATGAGCTCCTTAATGGCATAATTGTTTAAGAAGCTTCTAATACGGTACAAAGTAAAACAGACGATAAAACATAGATATTTTTGTAAGAAACATGTATCCTGATGATGTGTTAATACGTGAAAGTGTTTTTGTAATTAAAGTCAAAATGCAGTTTCACCAAGTGCCGTCGATTTACAGTATAGAATGTATAAAAGCAACACTACAAGCTTAGTTACTGCTAATTTAGTCCCTTTTATTCTAAAGATAGTTGACGTTTAAAAGAAGGTCTTATTAAAAACTTTCATCGTGTGCAAAGTCAGCGTTCATTCTGTCTCGTTAATTATTAGGTATTGCTACGTTTTAGGGTTCCCAACCCTTATTGTTTCATGTTATCCGTCCGTCCGTCCGCAGTCTAGTTCAGAGGCCCTTAGTTAGGTACTAAAAAGCTGTAATTTGGCATGAACTGAAAATGAATAAACATATAATGCACGGTAACAAAGTGGTAAAATAAAATCTTAAAAAATATTTTTTTAGGAAAGCTCCTCTATATGTAAAGTGAGGATGTTAATATTTTTTTCGCGTACTCCATAGCAAATTTTCAAATAAGGAATCCCTTTTTGAAATATTATGCTTTAAAGATACACAGTTCCGAACAAAACTAACACTCAAAACTGTCCCTAACATTTTGTCATTTTTGACATAAATGCAGTAAACGAACTGTCACGGTACTATATGAAATAAGCGCACAATTTTAAATTGTGCGCTGATTTCAAGAGGACGTTTTTGAGACACTGATAGTGTATCTTGGGTTTGTATATCAATGTTTAAAGTGCAAATTTTTGTTAGAGTCAACTGTCGTCACGTTACGTTAGTAATGACGTGTATTATATAGCCAGTCGTTCGCCTTTTACGAATTGCCTGGTAGAATGGTAAATAGTCTATCATTCAAAGAGGGCCCGGACCAATACGAATAAAAACATCGTAGTGGTAGCGATACATCGAACGCTAATCTACACGCATGCTTAAATAGATTAATAGCACTACAAGAAAATAGATCATAAGATAGATCATCATAATCGTAGATTTTGTTAATTACAACTGGTTCAGCTGTAATGGCAAGCCTGCTTAACTAAGACCCATCATGGCAGTTAGTTACCGTGCTGGGTAGCTCTAGGGTCAGAGCACAAAAAGCTTCCGAGGTTTTCTTGGAGAAAACCGGTTATCTAATGATGGCGTACTAAAACCTGTGTGGTTCGAATTCTAAACCGAGCACAAGAAGCTTCCGAGGTTTTCTTGTAGAAAACTGGCATGTTATTTCTCTATTTTATACCAACACTTTCATTCTCAATATCCCACTCACTTCAGTCATCACTGTACACACACCACATATTTACCGTAGAATCGATGGGGCTGGAGGTCGATTCCCAAAAGGGACAAGCTTTTGTGTGATGAGCATAAACGTGTGTATTTTTTCTATTTAAATAAGTATGTATTTTTTACATATATAAATAGATAAATACAAACTTATGTACGTATGTATTATTGACTCATATCACAAGCAAATAACTTGTTTACTTTGGGTCAAACCAATTCGTGTAATTTTATTTATTTCTTTTCTTCATTCTTACCCGCCCCTTCTGGCATACCTATGTACCACTAAATAATATAACAACCGTACCTATACCCAGGTTTTTTGCAAATAAGTCATGCAAGTTCCATTGCATATCGTTGCAATATTCATTTGTTCATTGATTTATTGATTTTCCCTTCATTTCTATACGCATCGCTAACGTACTGAATTTATTACAGATGTATAGTTACAGTTAGCTTGACGATCCGCCCTGGATGCCGCAGACAAAATGTATTCGTGTAGTTTGTAGTCAATCGGCAACCCAGAGGGTTGGAGCGAATGCTTCGTTACACTTTGTAGGCATTTCGTTTCTCTTTATTTAATATACTTCATTATTTTGAAAACACAACTGATTTTAAAATTAAATCTCTCAAATTTCTATAGGGAATAATTCGCTTCTGTGGTCTACTGGTCCGATGTCGGAGTTGATCGCATGAGGTCCCGAGTTTGATGATGTTGCCCGGGATTGGAAAAGAGCCTATCACATTATGTGACTAAGTATCTTCGGCTAATTGCGGCAGATTGCTCTTCTGATGTCAAAAGACGACTATAGCCTATAGACATTAAGATGTAAATAATGCGTTGTCATTCTTGTGGCGGATGTTATCAAAACCAAAACACGACAGTGATAGGCATTGACGCTATTGCGGCAGGAATAGCAAAGGCAGTGGTATCAAACCTGGGCGAAACATTGCAGAACTCATCTCATCTCCCCAATGATCCCCAAAAAAAAGATTTTTATTAAAAAAAATATTATATGTATAGGTACCTATTTAATAATTATATGGATAAAAAATAGTTTTTTATTAATACAAAAAACATTCATAGCAACGTGTTTTAGAATGAAGTACTAATTAGTATAAAAGAAACTCTCGAATAAAGTAACGTTTTTAATTAAACACACTGAAGTACTTTAATTTAGCAAGGTAAAACTCTTCAACTTGTGAACGTAACAATTTGTATATCAAAGATTTAAATGACTAGAAACTTGAAGTTTGCATGAGAACGAGGCATTGCTTCAATAATATGAAGCTTGACTTAAGGGTCGGTCTCAAGGGCCCTCTTCAACAGCTGTTCCAGCGTACAGCTGCGCCTTGTCACAGATTAAACGGAGAGAAATATACACGATCATTGTACAAACAAATGTCTCCGCGATACAGCCACGATGTTTTGATGGGACTGAAATTGTTTGGATTTGTGCTTGTAAAAACTTTACGGCGAAGAGGATAACAGATTCATAAATATAAAAGATCTGCGCCTTAATACTTTAGTATACGATTTTTAAAGCTTTTATATTTCAAATCACCATTTTTAAAACATTTTAATTCAAATTGCAATTGTTTTGAAGCTTTAATATTCCAAATCTCAATTTTGTGTTAGTTATCTATCTATATTATATAGCCTACTAATATTATAAATACGAAAGTTTGTAAGTATGGATGTATGTTTGTTACTCTTTCACGAAAAAACTACTGAACACATTTGGATGAAATTTGGCGCATAAGTAGATGGTGATTTGGAATACCACATAAGTAGGTTACTTTTTATCCCGGAAAAATGATTTGCTTCCGCGGGGTTCACTAAAAACTTTTTATAATGCAGCGGGCTGCACGCTGCAGCTAGTTATTATTATTAATGCGAAAGTTTGGATGGATGGATTGATATTTGTTATTTAATTACGTAAAAACTACTGAATGGATTTGGATTAAATTTGGTACACAGGTAGATGATGAGTTGAAATAGCACAAAGGATACTTTTTATTCCGGAAATAATTTGTTTTCGCGGGATTCGCCAAAAACTTTTATAATGCAGTGGGCTGTACAGTGCAGCTAGTATGTAGTAATTGCCAGATTGCCTGATCATGAAGTCCTGATTTTAATTTCTAAGTCTAGTGAAATTGTCTTATATTTTTTATCTCATAATCAACCCTGAGTCAAATAACAAATGCAATCAAAAAGTTGCTAATTTTGATAAGTTAACATCTTATTCATTTTAATCCAAGTTCCCAAAAAAATATTTATTACATCAAATGTATATGTTTAACGGCTGCTACCTTACTCTCCAAACCAGACTACAAAAAAGTCTAGGATGCTATATGTATATCTCTTTAGGTACTATTTTCCACACCTTTGTTACTTGTTAGCTGCCAAAGTAACCATCGTTCAAATTTCTTCATGCCTGATCTTTCTTACCTGAGTTGGGGACTATGCACTGAGAAACTTTCAGGTTTAATAAAACGACGAAGGTCTGGCTAACGCGGGCTCTTAGGATATAAGTGGGATAACTACACGTAGATTACTAAAACACACAACCGTATAAGATGAACCTTAAACATACCTACTATAAAAGCAAAACATGCAATTGTTTTCCCAACTTATACATTTTGTATTCGACAGATTGTGTCCTGCCGGTCCTCGAGTTCGGTACACATTGACAACATAAACAGTAGACAACTGTGAGCATCAGCCCTAGCCCTTGATTAGGGTAGAGCAAGATACTTATGCAGCGCCCTTTGTCTGACTTATCATTATTATTTACAAACGATTTCGGAGCACATACTTGCACGAAGCCAAGCGCTTATTTAAAGGTTTATCGCGCGTTGCGAAATGGGGCTAGACGGAAAAAATTAAGACCAAAAGTTGTAACGACACTTTTTGCTATAGTTGTAAGCCGTGCGGCGTGCGCGTGTTTCTCTGTCTGTCTCTCTCTCTCATAGAAAGCAGTGATGTCTTATTTTTAAATTACGAATTAGGAATAATTAGTAATTAGATAATAATTAGTTATAATCATTCTTATTTTTAAATAATCTCTGAGTTATAGTTATTAGTTACTAATTAATCGAAAGGAACTTGGTTCCATCCGCGTGTCCCTTGACACCTCTCAAGTTTTTTACTATACTGGGTACTGGGTAGGTAGGTAAGGCAGTAGGTAGGTAAGGTGTAAGAAACTTTTTCATTTTAAAACCACTGACTAAGCACTTGTACTTTATTCCACGACACGTTAATATATATTATATTTAAAACAATCTACAGAGTAGAATAGAAACGTTTTCTATGATTATTTTTCGTTTTTATAGTGCACCAAAAACCCTTTACCTAAATCACCTCTGTAGTCTAGTGGTCCGGTGTCAATGTTGATCACATGAGGTTACGAGTTCGATTCTCGGATCGGGCAATTTAAAAAATGTGTTTTTTTTTCAGTTTTCTAGTAAAAACAAGGTTCGCCGGGTTGGATAAGTGTCCAATTGGCGATAGACTTATCACCTATCACATAGTGGGACCGAGTATCTTGGACTAAACGTGAGTGCACTGGTTATACCTCTGGCTACCTTTTTAGTATGTGTACCAGTAGCAAGACTATTTTAGTGAGGTTTTTATGCACTGCTAGCTATTTCCCGAAACTTCGTTCGCGTGATCAAAAAACATTATTTCTCTTTGCTTCGGGTAAAAAAGTAGCTTTGGTCACTCTCTATCTCTTCAACTATCTCCACATAAAAAATCACGTCAATTCGCCACTCATACACTTTCCCATTTATAATATTAATATGGAAGTATGGATAAGTCTTCTATGTGACTCAGTAGATTAAGCTCATTTTTTTTTCTAAAAGCCATTTATAATCGCTCTGTTATATACTGATACCTTTACTACAAAATACACTACTATTCTTTGGATTTAGCAACTTAGCGCCCTTCGTCACCAGGCGCCTAAAGCAATCGCTCTTCTCGATGTAAAATAAATTCAAATAAATTATTCCTTTTTTCACCTACTTCTAGAAATATGATAACAATATTATATTATTTATGAGAAATCGGTCGTGATTATTTCATGTTCTACAAAACATTGGTTTTGTAAAACTTTAATCTTTATTCCTCCAAAAGTCCAGATCAATACGGAAAAAGAGTGTCGCTATAATATGTCGTTAGCTTTAATATTCTTTGACATTATACCGAGAGCTACAATTTACACATAACATTCAATTATTTCTCAAAACAGCGATCTTCATACAAGAATACATTTGATATGGGAATAATTTAAGTTGTAACAAGAAACTTCAGACCATCCATATACGAAAGTTTCAGTCTCTGTACACCACAAATGAGACGGCCGTAGCCACGAAACTATATTCTAATTCAATATACCCTGTTCATCGTTGTCTCGACCTTCCGCTCCTAGTAGAGTCACCATGATGACAATTATATCTATACTAATATCATAGTTGTATGTTGTGTTGTGTGTTTGTATTGAATAGGCTCAAAAACTACTGGACCGATTTCAAAATTTCTTTTACCATTACTTAGAGGGATTCTTCC
>DWBA01000916.1:0-11683 GCA_018236825.1 Apodemia zela
TAAACACCCAAACCCAGAAATACAAACATCTATGCTCATCACACAAATCTTTGTCCCTGCCGGGAATCGAACCCGGGCCCCATTGATGCGCAGTCAGTTTAGGTCATTTATAAAGAAGGAGGAGAGCTATTTGTTGGCTATCTTATAACACAAATTCGTTTATTACGTTATTGTAAGTCACAAAAGATTCACAGATTGTGTCAAGCACGCACAAAATATGAAATACATCTTATTAATACTTCAAGAAAGTATTTTTCTGTAGAATTGACAAACTTTACCGTACCTACCTATCCTACTTCAAGGTTATTAATATAATTGCTCTTATCTCTCCTAGTAATTTGAAAAATCGTTATATAAGTTTTTGTATTGATAATAAACATAGACATACTATACGGCACAAGTTCCTACTATTAAAATATGTTTTACAGACAAAAAATAAAGTTTTATCAGTGGATAGCAAAAAAGACCAAACTTATTAAACTAAGTACCCTTCTGTCTCGTGATTCAGTACATTCCATTTTGACACGGAAATACACTTTTTAAAAACCTAATATGAGCTTTTATTGCTTAGAGTGTTGTACAAAATTTGGTTTTCTATTCCAAAATATTTAACCAAAACATTTGTCCGCGATCTTTCGCAATCTTATACGAAAACTAATCTGTAAATGTCATCTTAACAGAAAGTCTCCGTCCGTTCCTAAGAACCTTCAAAATTATCGCCTATCTGCTGTATATAAATGGACGTTTTGTACAATATCTCTATAACAATGAGACTTATGACGTCACCGCACACAGAAATAACTTTAGTTCTTTATAACCCTAAATTGCAGTAACTTATTAATAACTTTTAGGGCTTTTAATGTCTAAAGATAATTTGATTGAATGAATGCTAGTGAACTGTTTTCTGTGTGTCGGTAGCGTTTGCCCTGCGAGTTGCGCAGAATTAGGCCGCCGCCCGCCTCTAGTCAAATTTTCAACACACGTCAAGACATAGGATTTTATATTTACACAAATAATTATATTATATTGATATAGTATTCTAGTTTTAGGCGTTTATGATTTACGAGTAAGCAGTATGAATAAAACGATAAACATTGTATTTTATCGTTTTAAGCGTAGCAACTTAGTTTTCTCTAAAACACTTGTTCGTGCAATATTGTTATGCTTTTAAATTGTTTGAGCGTTCTTAGAGCTGTTTTTATAATTTACCTATTTATTATTATAATTATTATAATTTTAATTTTTCGATGTGGTCTCGTTTTGTGTAGAGTTGTCGAAAGTTTAAAAAGTCCGTGTATACTGAACGATGATTCTTCTCGCACAGCTTCATGAGTTAAGCGATAGTCGTGTATTATAAACGGTAGGTAAGTGCACGTGGTAGGTCATGGGTAAGTTGGGTGAGTCTCGTTGAGCCAGGCGTTGAGAATCATTATGATAGCATGTTGAGATTATTTTGGGGAAATTGGCGCTTTGTCGAGATCTCGCTTGGTTTATGTGACACGGAGTTGGCCTTGGCCAGACTAAAGGGGCAAAAAGGTCTCGGCCAACTCGTTCTGAGCCGAAGGACGGCGGCAGGCGGCTTCGCCCGTTATAGTACTTACAGAATAAATCGATGCCAAACCAGAGCACGTATACTTAGTATATCGATTAATATCACCTCATGGGTAACGTAGATTAGAACGTCCAACGTTCGTCTTAATGACGGTCGGACTATGAATAGTATTATACTTATATCTTTATATTGATAAATTAAAAAAATCCCTAAAGTTATAGCGGTGACGCAAACGAATAATAGATTAAAATATCCTCTCTGAATGTATAAAACAATCGCCCACAAAGTGATTCTAGGATACAGGGTATGCTTTGCAATTATTTAAATGTTATCTTAATGTTTTCATGTAGGCAGGTTTTGCCAAAGTCTTTGTATGCGGCCGTCGTTCGCTGACTGTTTCGCGATCGGTTCGATTGTGTGGTGCGGTAACGTCGGTGCGAGTTGTGAGTTAGAGAATGGCGGCACGGATGCGTCGTGCATCGAACTCCTCAGCGGCGGCGTTTACTTTCGGGTCCACTGTAGTCTGTCGCGAATTTTTATACTCTTGTGACTATTGTAGCGTAATCCCTCGTCCCATCTCAGTTGCGACTTGAACGGTCTCGCTTTGCATGTTTATTTTTCAATCTGACAACCTCATTCGATTTCACAACATGGTCTTCTGTACTCTCATATGGTCACTAATAACGCGTATGACGGATAGTTCCGTCATTGCAGATCTAGTCCTGACATTAATAAATAAATTATTATGAAAAATATCAATAAATCATTACATCCGTTTCATTAGAATTACTAGAAACGGACTGAAAAAAAGTGTAGCGTCGACATCGTGGACGATGTCTAATCTTTTTATGTACACAAAATTACTAAAGAAATCGATTTTGCTATCTATCCACTTTAATATAAACATTTATATCGCATTGACTTCGTCGTAATGGTCGCGTAGTCTTGATAAAAAGCACTCGATTGGAATTTTTAAATTGATAAGATGGGTTATTTAGAAAAAAGTAGAACGTCGGGCGATGTGAACGGTATATGTGATTGAGCGTTCAGCAAACACAAATGATTGCTGTCTAACGGAACATATTAACGGACACTGAACATCGCTCGGTGCTAGTTGATAAGACGATTGCCAATGTTATAATCACAAATAACAAACTTTAGACTTTGAATTATTAATCATAAATTATATCTATTTATATAATGAAGAGATGGAGAGATGCGCATAGTGCTTTTATGAATTGTAGGTTCTAGTATGAAACAAAACGATCTAGTCATATCCTCTTCGTTTCATTTTTTTCTATCGCTTAGCATAGTTTAGCTTCAAGCACGTTTTTCGATAGTCTTTTATTAATATTTTCTTTTATTATTCAATGTATACCTGTTTTCTTGAAAGCAAATTAGATAGAAAAAAACTGGTGGAGACATCCGTATACTAATTAAGCTATTAATTAAATCTACCTTCAGCTGTAATCAGATATTCTGATATCTTAAGACGTTGACGCAAACAACGCCGTCTACCCCCACAAATGTAAAAAGAAGTTTTTGATAAGTTATCCAGAATATTGTTTTATAAAATGTCTTATTTAGTTATAATTATATTGTAGTTTTAATTAATAATTAATATTTATCGGTATAGATTAATAGAACATGAGTTGAGTGGTATAACCGTTTGGTTAAGTAAGACGTTTAATTACCTTAGTGGGAAGTTAAATAATTATGTAGGTAGAGATGAATTAATTTAATAGTGCTGCTAAAATTTAAAACTGATGATACACCGCCCGCACCGCAAGTACAAACTCTTACTACATTTGCAATTTGGTTTATATTAGTAAAACGTGATTTTTAATATATTTCAGGTATAATGTTAAGTACCCAAAATTATACTATGTATTAACTCATTACTTTTTGCAAAAAAAAATATTCTTGTCTCACAAATCATCAAATAAAGACAATCACGATTATTTAAAAAATGAAATACACATGTCAAAATTTAACTTTATAGTATCCCGCCCGCTTTGAAGAATAGACCATTTGCCTGTCTGCCAGGCAGGTCGTAAAAGGCGACCTATTGGCTATGCGTATAATCTTGACTAATATGAGGTAGAGTTCCGCAACGACTAACCTGGGTATATGGTTCTATCGCCTTACCTATTCAATGCTTGTCATTGTCGTGTTTCGGTTCGGAGGGTAGGGGAATCATTCCGACACACTGATAGCAACACGCCAGTAACATCTTTGTTGTCTATAGGCGATGGTTTCTTTTTCCATCAGGAGAGCCATCTGCTTGTTTTGCTATCTAATTTTATAAAAAAAAAAAACAAAAATCAACCTATATTATTTAATATTATAAATGCGAAATTATGGATGTTTGTTAAAAACTTTTTGTTTTGGATAAAATGTAGCACACAAGTAGATGATGACTTAAGACACTTTTTATCCCGGAAAGATAAGTTGTTCCCGTGGGATTAACAGAAAAAAAATACAATGCAGCGGGTTGCGGGGTGAAACTAGTGTTATATAATTATGATTTTTCAAGTTATTGAATGAACATATTTCATATTTTTAATAAAACGACGTATGTATTCATACACGAGTAATATTTGTCTACGCCGTAGCACTAAAACTACGATGACAAAGCTCCATGATTGTTTAAAACTCGTAGACGTTGCTACAGGTATTACTACGATGCACAATTGTAAGCTACGACTGCTTGGCTACACGGTACGCATTATTTGTAGTTGCAGTTGTATGATTCATTATTAATACTATAAAAGTAAAAAATGGAAAGTAAAAGAATAATAATAATCGTGTATTTTGTGACTTTATTAATCGTGTGAGACGCGAGTGTTCATTTTCATCACAAACAATTTATTCAAATAAACCTTCTTTGAACGAGACAAGTAAAAATCCATGACTAAATTTCAGACATTGTTACCATGAGAGGCAAAGATGCGAGGCCAGCCTTGTGATTCTCAAATTTTTCGTATGTCACAATTTATACGGTATGCTTTTAAATAAAAGAAAAACTAATTAAGCGGTGTAGCATCAGTAGACAGAAAAAACGCACCGTCCGCATAGATCTCGCACAAGTCTCTATATTGATGTTCCATAAAGAACACTCTAAACAGACTTTTGATAGTACATCTATGTACAATGAGCCCTAGATTACGAGAAGAAAGAACATCATAAAGTTTAGTACTTATCCTCACGAAGTTTTTATATACATAAACGCACCAGCTTGAAGTCCTATTGCACAGTATAACTTTCGAATTCATTTCTGAATTCGAAAAATACTTCTTTCGTCTATCGTCATTCGTCATACTTTCTAATCCTAAAATTTTTCAATACTCATTTGGTTTCTTAAAAATTATTGACTTTCATAAACAATTTATTGTAAATCGTTAATGAAAATTAATGCAACAATACCCATATGAAATATATGAAAATAAAATGTAGATTAAATAAACAAACTTGGATTTCAATGAGAATGTATATTCATGATTTTATTTGATGTAGTTTTTTAATGAACGAAAAATATGACTTATAATTGGGAAATAATTATTTTGTTTTTATGCGATTAACAAAAATGTCTGACTAACTACTTATCCTTATAATTAGTTGTCTGATAGCAGTTAAATTAATACAATCACAATTCTCTCTAAAACTATATTTTCGCAAAATCGACACACATCATTGGTATTGAGCGATAAACGAATCGATAATCACGTTAGTCGTAACGATACGCCACTCACTCAAGTCTACTTGAGTATTCAGCAAATTTGAAAAAGAGAAAATATAGGCTTTAGAAGATTACTTTTCTATTTTGAGTTCATACCATTTTAAGCCCAGTAATAAAAATGTGTTGTTAGTCGAACGAACAGTAAACATTTTAATTGATTAATATATTTTTTATAAGTATTTATATAGAAACTGGTCCTAGGGCTGTCTTATGATAAATCACTAGAACATATGTACATAGATACATAAATGAAGTCATATCTAATTTAAGAGCTTACTAGCGTTTTGTCCCGGGTTCGCTCGGGCGGGTGACAGGGTGTCGCTGTTTTAATGCTAAGGGAATTATAATAATTCACAATTTTACAGTTGTCTTAACAGATACGTCTGAGCGACTTATCAAGTTCTGTATAGTATAAAATTATATACTTAAAATGAGTTCCTAAAACACCTTAAACCCGTTGTTTAAAACTATGCAATCTTTAAATATTACAAATCTATGTACTTAATATCGGAGTTTTAACTTTTAAAGTTACGATTAAATTAAAGAGAATATAGGAGTTAGGTTAGGCCAGAGCCCAAATATCCCAGCCCAATAATCAGTGTTATTGACGACAACATTTGAATAATCGTGAATCAGATGTACACACGGTTTTGTTATTCAATATTCTAGTACTTTTATAAGAAACTAAGAAAAATTCAGCCATTCATGTCTCTAATACCAGGATGTAAAGTCTCCGTTTTAGAAAATTAATCCACAAAAATGTCATGTACAATTACGTACCTATATGAGAAAGCGTAGCAACCTACAATATGAATGATGGATGGAAATGAATTGCAATAGTATAATTCAAGATTTTGCATTTCGTTGTAACCAATCTTGAATATGAGCGTCACCTAATTCCAAATATTTTATTTTCCATTTCTATAATAACTCAGGCTTCGTCGCTCAGATTACCGAAATTGTTTCCACAGAGTTCCACCAAAGATATCGATTCTACGCAATACTACGCACGCAATTCTAGTCTTTCTACAAATAATCCGTTTAGGTAACAATAGCTTGCACAAATTGAGGATGATATGACTGTGCCATACATTGTTCTGGATAACTTATATAGTATAGGTGTAAACATACTGCTCCGTTTATATCTGACTATCCTTCCTTTTTATCTATTTTCAGATGACTAACAATATATAACCTGAAATTTTTAAAATCTAACAATAACAAATAATATTTATCAATTTTATAAACCGAGCAGTAATGGTTTATGTAGTTTAGCAAAGGGATACCTCTACAGGTGTCTGTGATATACGCTTGTAAAGAACGTCCAATTGAACCCTAATCACTATCTTTTCCGTACAAGTTTCGTTTTGCGCGAACATAATTACCTAATTTTAAATATATTCCATTGTATATTAAACATCTTATTCAGTGTATTTTACACTTAAAAATAATTTTCAAACTAATTATAATACATGAAAAATAGAGATTTGTGTAAGGGAATTGTAAAATCGTTTTTCATAAAAAAATTCAAATAGTCGCTTATATCAAGATGCTTTTAATTTAAAAGATAGTTTTATATACCAATAGATTTGCTACAATGTAAAAATAAGAGATTTGAAATAGACACAGTTAACTACTATGTATTTCTTTGTATGTGGATAATATTTGTAATATACAAAAAGTTTATAAATAAATGTTTGTTTTGTGGGTATAAAATACAAATACATACAAGTATTTTTTGACCTCAAAACCCTTCCAAATTATTTTTGTTTAAAGTATTTTCGTTGATTTAATTTGTTATTAATTGAAAATTAATTTTTAAGTTGCGGCGATGAACCTTTGGGAAGTACAAAATAATCAATTGTAATTAAAACACTTGTTAACTTTTAAGTTTTTAGTTACAGAAATGACTTAATTGTTTGTTACAACAAATATCGTTTAGATAGAAAGTATTCCCAAATTGTTAACTTTTTTATTTTAAACTGATAAGAAATTTAACGTTTTTTTTTTAAATAAGGTGTAATGTAATTTCTGTAACTAAAAACAAAATAAATTTCCCCATTAGGTAATTACACACCAATAAATATAATAAAGTTATAGCAGCTGTCAAAAATGCACAAGTTCCGAGATTAAAATATCCAAAACAAAGTTGTTTTAGTCATAATTATTGTTAAACTAATGTACATTATATTCATTTGTATAATATAGATTTTTAATATAACAGTGGTTATATAATGTTTCATTGTTTGTTGGGTTTTTTTACGTTAATTGGTGGCACTGACATGGAAATCTTTCAGTGCGTTTGATAGCTGTTCTAAATCATATTATATTGTTATGATACGCCAAAGATTGTAATGTAAGTTATAACAGTTATTTAAATCGTCGCTAGGTAATATTACTTTTAACTATTTATTTAATTAGTATAGCAAAATTCTGTATTTAGCTAATGGACTGCATAAATAGAACCACTTATAATTGAAACTAATACAATAATGATTCGCCTACTTTGCATGTTTAGTTAAAACGTTTAAACCTATTATCAAGTTATAAATATGTATATTGCTGAATTTTCAAAACTAAATTACTATTCAATTATTTATTATTATACATTATTACGTTTAGTATGCTAGAAATATGAAAACGATAATAAATAATTTTAATTATATTAGGTTTGTGTTTTATTTGAGAACCTAGATTTTAAAAAACGGTCCCGTGTGAGTTGAATCACATAGTTTCCATACAAAGTTATAGGTAACCTTATGTTTTGGTTACACCTACCGAGTGAAGTGACGACACAGTGCGCTCAGCCGAGTACTCGGTATATATTTGTACTGAACAAACACCAAGTGCGAAGCCGAGCGCACTGTCTCGCCACTCTACTCGGTAGGTGTAATCAAGGCATTAAATGTCACATAATATCTTTTGATCGCGTTTTTTTTTGTGATGTAGGTAACTAAAAATTTGCGATTTTCGGATTTTTTCTTTATTACATGTACCTACTGTAAAACATTGCTTCTTGCCAAATTTCATAATTCTGGATAACGGGAAGTACCCTATAGGTTTTTTAAGTTACCCTAAAGAAACGCAAAATATGCGACATATCATGACTTACAAGTTTGATTTTTTCTGCATAGCTGAGCCGTACACACGACACGATACCAAATCTAATATTAATATTATAAATGCGTAAGTTTGGATGGATGGATATTTTTCAATCACGCCAAAACCATTGAGCGGATTTGGATGAAATTTGGCACACAGGTAGACCATGACCTTGACTTTTATCCCGAAAAAATTAGTTGTTCCCGCGGGATTTACCAAAAACTTTTATAATGCAGCGGGCTGCACGCTGCAGCTAGTTTAATAATAATGAGGCGGTTCATGAATTGTTTGGACTTATAGTGATTTTTATATAGTGGTATAGTGATTTCACATTTATATGAACAGTTTTAGCTTACGCCTCGTAGACAATGTTACATCTCGTCCATCCCGCCACACGGATAGCAACGCACCATTAAATTATTTGGTGTCTGTAAGTGATTGTTTTGTTGTTATCCTATAATATAAAAAAAAACTAATCTGACAAAAAACCTACTTGTTCACTTTTATATTTTTCAAATATTTTCTATGATAAAAACCGTATTAATCTAAGTAAGCGCGACAAGCATGACTAACGAGCCTACTTATTCTTCGGTAACACGTAACGGATACGATGCTGTCTATATTTAAATCAGGGCTAATGCTAACAGAAACCATATTGCGATGACAGGATTGAAAGCAAGCTTAATATATATTCGCAACCCGCATCACTGTACAATGCCTCTCTGTTGGTAATCTAATTAATATTCGTGTGGTTTGTACTCGTATTTAGCTTGAATTACATACATTATAAATAAAACATACTATAAGACTCAATCAATACTAATCTTATGATATTAGGTGCTATCAGAAATCTCCAAAAACCGTGATGTGGGAGCTCGTTTGTTTATGTTGATTTAGATGAGATTTGGCGTGAAAATATGTACCTACCTTTAAATAGGAAGATAATCAATGTAGGCCAAAAATGTCCAACCTATAAACAGCGTTGTAGAATAATAACTAAACAGAATTCAGCAACGTTTCACTTCAGTAGGTTTCTGTCACTTTTATTCCTGTTACCATGACATCAGTGCTTGTCATTATAGTTTTTCGTATTCAAGAATAACGTAGCATATCGAATGACATCATACATTTTAATGAAAGAGTATATATTGAAACACCTATTCTATCGTATACTGTAACAATCGTAATTAATTATTGATATAGTAGGTTTTATACTTATAATATTTTAAACGCAAAACCGACCGTTGGTAGTGAAGCTTCCTGGTTTTAACTACTAACCGATAATTTTGAAATTTTCCCCCGTGTCTGTCTTTAAAGCACTTAGTTTTTTATGTAGTTTTATCCCATATTGGTTCGGGCTCTTTTGAAGAATAGAGCAACTGCCGTTCTGCTAGGCAGGTCGTAAAAGGCGACCGAATATCTATAGATATTGTCGCTACGGGCAGAGTCCCGCAACGTCTCGGCCGGTTATTTGGTACCACTACCTTACCTATTCCTGCCGCAATAGCGTCAACGCTTGTCATTGTCGTGTTCCGGTTTGAAGTGTCAGGTAGGACTTATGCAGGTGGCATTGCCTTCCCGCTACACGGATAGCAACGCACCATTAACATCTTTGTTGTCTATAGTTATGTTTCTCTTTCCATCAGGAGAGCCATCTGCTTGTTTGCAATCTTATGATATATAAAGAATATGCATACATGTTGTTAGGAACAAAGAACGGAGGGTACCTTTCATCTAGAAAAAATCGCTACCCTAAGGAATAGAAACCATATTTTAATTATTTTATAATTAAGTTGTATAATAATGCATAGCATTATAATTTTAATAGTAATGCCGTAGGTAAACGTAGGAGGTAGAGCTTATTTTAAATGCATTTGATTAAATAATTTGAAAGATTGGTTCTATAGTTTTTGAATGTATTCGTTAAAAACATACAAAAAAAACAATTTTTTTCTCTTAATAATACCTATTAGTACAGTAGTTAATAAAAAAAAAACATAAACCTTAATTTCAGCATCCAATCTTCTTTTATTTTCTTGGTTTAAAAAGTCACAAGCTACAAAAATAGGTACTAATATTGTACTAAGTACATACTTGGTACAAAATGGATAATTTTCGCAAATGTATCGGTTGTAGATAAATGGAATGGTTGTAGTCTGATTACAAAACATACACAGAAAGTATAAAAGATATTTGTAGTTTCAATATAATATATTTAGGGCTCTGTTTTGTATTCGGTACTCTAGGGGACGATGGGCTACAGAGATAAGAGCTTTACGCAAATTGTACCTACCCCTTGTCTCTTTCAGCAAATTGGCTGCATTTCCATGCGAAATTGTAACACGCCAGCCTTGAAAACAGCCCCTTTGGTATTGTAAGCGAGTTTTAAATGGAACGTTATTCTCGTGTTGGACACATGATATTCATTTACATATTATTGTTGTGCTATTGTACTACTTTGAAGGTAGATTTATTAAATAAACGAAATACAAATAAAATGTTTAAAAAAATAAACTAAACATAAAAAATAATCATCACTAGCTATCATGCCTTGAATATTTCTGTAAGCATTGTATTTTTTATACAGGGTAAGAAACCTACTGTATATTATATAGCTCTTATGATAAAATTAAATAACTTTTGCTTATACAGACAAACATTAATAAATATTAATGGTGTGTTTCATTTCACATAGAGATATAATAGAAGATACCTACATGCACAAGTTCACCGGCTACCTTACTCTTCCGACCAACATACACGGAATACGACAGCGATAAATATGACGCTATTGCGATAGAATTAGATGAGGCAGAGACTTAGATTAGACTTTTGGAAAAAAGGTCATCTGCCTTCTAGCTAGGCAGCTCATAAAAGGCGAAGTTGCTATGTAGGTACTATTGTGACTACCAGATTTTAGGAGTTACCTCGCCTGAGTTTGGTACCACCGTCTCACTTTCCCCCGATGCTACAGTACCAGTGTTTCGTTTTGTATGGTAGGGTAACCCGTAGACTTATGCATGTAACATTACACTTACGGCAAGGACGGCAACCCTCCATTAAAATCTACAAAAAAGGTTATCTATTGTTATCAGGAAAGCGATATTTTTATTTGCTGTCTTACGGTATAAATTTACCTATTTATTTCCAATGCTAAAAACAGCGTAGTGACAAAATATATGAAACTATTAAATGCCCTTAATTATTACAATATACCTAGAATAATACGAATTCCAGGTTTTGCAAGAATTCTAGCATTTTAGCCTTATTTACTAATTTATATAATAGTC